>JADLSH010000311.1:2397500-2480000 GCA_016169945.1 Trachythela sp. YZ-2020 | reverse complement strand
TAAATGGTTGCGTGGTAAAGTTTATGAGGGTTTATCCTTTTTTTTTCGCCGCCTGGCGAGCTCCACTCGCCTTTCAAATTAATATAGTCGCTCACGAAGTCTTTTAAAGATTCAAGATCGCCAGTGCATGATCATTTTAGTTTATCCATGGTTTTATGTTTTATGAAGCCCTTAGTTCTATATTTACTTTATTTCTAGTCGTTTTATAATTTGACAAATCATTTTCTAGTTTTCTGAAAATGGCTTTTTGTTTTAACTTGTCTTTTCTATTTAGAAGTTTCTTTATGTCGCTTGTAATCCAAGGTACTTTTTTTGATCTGATTTTGTTGCTGTGAAGTGGTTCATGCTTATCCTGGACTTCTAGGTATATTTCTTTCCAAATTCCCCACATATTATTTGGGTCACCTAAAAAAAATACACTTTTTCCCATTGCTGTTTTATCTGTTTTATCCTCAAAATTTGTCATGTTCTCATCTCTACGATAATCTCTTGTTTTTTTTATAACAGAGATTTTCCTGATTACAAATACTAGACTATGCATATGATCACTTATACGTGTCAGAAATTTTCTCTGGTGTATTAGTAAGAACATGATCAGTTAGACTGGTGGTTGTCATAGTCACTCCAGTAGCTTCATCTATCAGTTGTTATAATTGATATAGTTCAGACAAAGAATTTATTTTCTTTGTTAGCTTGTTAGAATCTTCATCTGGTTTTAATAAATCACAGTTTAGATCACCCAGAATATACATTTCTTTATTTTCATTATCTATGGCTTTGATCAATTTTTCAAGACCATCAAATAATTCAGATAATGCACTGGATGGTCTATAAACTGTCGAAACAAGAAATGGTTTGTTATGCGGCTTAATAACCTCAACACAAACAGCTTCCAGTTCAGGGGACAACTAGATGATTTCTTATTTTGTAATTGATTGAACTATGCAAGTAAATACAAAATCCACCACCATTGTTTGATCTATCTTTCCTGGCGATATCGTAGCCATCAAGGTTAATCATGTTATCTGTGATATTTGTATCAAGTCGTGTCTCATTGAAGGCAAACAGATCAATGAACTTATTTGACATTCAAAAATTAATTTCCTGCATTTTTTTAGGTAAACTAACAACATTCAAAATGCCATTTTAAAACCTCTTTCATTTGGGATTGAGCTAAGGGTTTTCATAAAATCGCTGCTCACATTGTCCCCCCTGGTAAATTCAATCTACTTTATGTTTCAACATTTGCTTTAAATGAGCCAAATACATCGTCTAGTCTTTCTGGCGACCATGACTTCGACGAAAAGAATGGTTAAGCATTAAACTCCCTTTTCTAATCATTCGATACTTTAATTATCTTCATATTCGCACAGCTATGGACCAGTAAAAAGAAAATACATGCCTTTGTAATGATGAAAAATTAGTCTGGTTGGATGAGTTTCTGATTATTGACATTAGCTAAATGCATAAATTTACAAGTTAGAAAAACAAGATAAAAATAGTACTTCCGGTTTTCTGCCTTGTATATATACGCTGCACTATGAACAAAGGGGTCCGGGGGTATTCTCCGCCGTGAAAATTTCTAAATTTAGAATATCGGCATCGGAATCCCTCCATTCTGGCAGACTAATTGAAAGTAATAGTCTATGGATATTTCACTGCATTTTTACAAAGGGAGCACAGGGGGGGGGAGGGGTGCAATATTGTGCTCGAACATCTGCCGCTTCTAATGCTAAAGTTTCGGCTCAATATTTTGGTATCTAATATACCAAGCTACTTAATATCTTTCTACAGACAGTTAATTATTTCTAACGAGAGTACACTTAATAAAACAGAATAGAAACTTCTTTTTCAGATTCTCTTTTATACGTTTTCCTTAATGAGAAATTTTGTTTTAAATTAATGTTCTATATTTTGGCTTTTATTTAGCGAAATCTCTTCAAACTAGCAGTGTGTATATTACTCGTACCGCATTAACCTTCATTCGTCAACAAGTTCGTTTCATTATAAAAAAGATAGAAATGCATCACCTGTATAATATATTAGGTAAATGACGTCATATGATGTCGGTTGTTGAATATCACAACGAAACATGGGAAATAAACCTAGAAAATAATTTACGCTACAATTCTAAGCGTTCTTACGTTTATAAAAATAGACAATCTCTTGTCATATCAACTTTAACTATTAAATGATCGCTTTATAGGTACGCAAATATGTCAAGAATTTCAAACGCTGTTAAATTGAATCGTTTTGAGGAAGTGAAACAATTGGTCGGAAATGGCGCTGATGTTAACGAAAGTGATGCTGACAACATGACTGCACTTCACTATGCTGCTAAATCGAATTCTCTGAAAATCGTCAAATATTTAGTTGAACATGGTGCAGATGTAAATTGTGAAAACAGGAAGAATAAAACTCCTCTTAATTCAGCTGTCAGATCTGACTCACTGGAAATTGTTCAATATGCGGATGTGAATTGTAAAACTCCTCTTCACGGTTGTGTCGAAGCTAACTCATTGGAAATGGTCAAATATTTAGTTGAACATGGCGCGGATGTGAATTGTAAAGACGGTGATAATAGAACTCCTCTTCAGTGTGGTGTCAAAGCCAACTCACTGGAAATTGTCAAATATTTAGTTGAACATGGTGCGGATGTGAATTGTAAAGGCTGGCATAATAGAACTCCTCTTCACTGTAGTGTCGAAGCTAACTCAGTGGAAATTGTCAAATATTTAGTTGAACATGGTGCGGATGTGAATTGTAAAGTCAGTTATGGATATACTCCTCTTCACTGTGGTGTCGAAGCTAACTCACTGGAAATTGTCAAATATTTAGTTGAACATGGTGCGGATGTGAATTGTAAAGACGGTGACTATGAAACTTCTCTTCACTGTGCTGTCAGAGCTAACTCACTGGAAATTGTCAAATATTTAGTTGAACATGGTGCGGATGTGAATTGTAAAGTCTGGCATAATAGAACTCCTCTTCACTGTAGTGTCGAACCTAACTCAGTGGAAATTGTCAAATATTTAGTTGAAAATGGTGCGGATGTGAATTGTAAAGTCAGTTATGGATATACTCCTCTTCACTGTGGTGTCGAAGCTAACTCACTGGAAATTGTCAAATATTTAGTTGAACATGGTGCGGATGTGAATTGTAAAGACGGTGACTATGAAACTTCTCTTCACTGTGCTGTCAGAGCTAACTCACTGGAAATTGTCAAATATTTAGTTGAACATGGTGCGGATGTGAATTGTAAAGTCAGTTATGGATATACTCCTCTTCACTGTGGTGTCGAAGCTAATTCACTGGAAATTATTAAATATTTAGTAGAACATGGTGCGGATGTGAATTGTAAAGGCTGGCATAATAAAACTCCTCTTCACTGTGGTGTCGAAGCCAACTCACTAGAAATTGTCAAATATTTAGTTGAACATGGTGCGGATGTGAATTGTAAAGACTGGAAGAATGAAACTCCTCTTCACTGTGGTGCTAACTCACTGGAAATTGTCAAATATTTAGTTGAACATGGTGCGGATGTGAATTGTAAAGGCTGGCATAATAAAACTCCTCTTCACTGTGGTGTCGAAGCCAACTCACTGGAAATTGTCAAATATTTAGTTGAACATGGTGCGGATGTGAATTGTAAAGACTGGAAGAATGAAACTCCTCTTCACTGTGGTGCCAAAGCTAACCTACTGGAAATTGTCAAATATTTAGTTGAACATGGTGCGGATGTGAATTGTAAAGACTGGAAGAATGAAACTCCTCTTCACTGTGGTGCCAAAGCTAACCTACTGGAAATTGTCAAATATTTAGTTGAACATGGTGCGGATGTGAATTGTAAAGGCTGGCATAATGAAACTCCTCTTCACTGTGGTGTCGAAGCTAACTCACTGGAAATTGTCAAATATTTAGTTGAACATGGTGCGGATGTGAATTGTAAAGACTGGAAGAATGAAACTCCTCTTCACTGTGGTGCCAAAGCTAACTCACTGGAAATTGTCAAATATTTAGTTGAACATGGTGCGGATGTGAATTGTAAAGACTGGAAGAATGAAACTCCTCTTCACTGTAGTGTCAAAGCTAACTTACTGGAAATTGTCAAATATTTAGTTGAACATGGTGCGGATGTGAATTGTAAAGGCTGGCATAATAAAACTCCTCTTCACTGTGGTGTCGAAGCTAACTCACTGGAAATTGTCAAATATTTAGTTGAACATGGTGCGGATGTGAATTGTAAAGGCTGGCGTAGTGAAACTCCTCTTCACTGTTCGGTCGAAGCTAACTCACTGGAAATTGTCAAATATTTAGTTGAACATGGTGCGGATGTGAATTGTAAAGACTTGAAGAATAAATATCCTCTTTATTATGTTGTCGAGCTCGAGTCGCTGGAAATTGTCAAATATTTAGTTGAACATGGTGCTGAAGTAACAAATGAAGACAATCTTGGCGGAGAATCTCTTTTACATTTGGCTTGTGAAAAGGGGAATAACTTAATTGTTGACTACCTTCTGCAACATGGAGCTGTGAAAGATTTAGATAAACACGATGTTTTTGGGTATTCTCGTCTTAAGGTAGCATGTATTAAAGGTTATACGGCCGTTGTTCAAACATTACTGAAGTTTAACGTTGACATAAGAAAAGAGAAGGAATTGATATGTGGCAATGATGAGATTATCGACATTCTCAAGCTGGAGTTAAAGAAGTCCATTAAACATCGGGAGAAAATTCAGATTTTGAAAGCAATGGACGATGAAAAGTTAGCAAAGGTAATATATACGAAAACAACTTAGTGTTTTCATTGCTTTCATAAATTGTTCCCATCTTTATGAGAATTCATTGATTGTTCAATTTGATCTTAGAGAGAACCATATATGTTTCTAAGCGTCAATAAGCTGTTCATTCAAACAACATCGGTGAACTGTATGTAACAAGAGAACAGGCTGAACAGGCTGACCCAGAATAGAACATTTACTGGTCACCATCCCGCACTAATATAGGCATTGTTTTCAATAATTATTGTAATAGCAGGCAGAATTTTAAAAATAGGCGTTTGCGCTCAAAATTTCCAGATTAAAGACAAATATAGATTGTGAAAATAAGCAAAGAAATAATCGGTCGTGAAAGTCCTAATAGATCAGACGATCTTTCTGGATGTAAGATCATGCAAAATCGTTTTATTAGCCAATCATGAGGTGGTTAATTTCCAGTTATCTCTCGGCTTTGAGATTGCGCGTGACATAATGGCGGGCAACTTTGCAATCCCGATGTTCTCACATGAATATCCGAACGGAATTAGTACCCTGGCTCGTAACAATATATGCATATCTTTTCTCGCTAGCAGTAAGATCATAGATTCTCTGAATCTGATAAATTGAGAACCATTTGTGTTGCTGACCTTTAACAAGCAGTTCAATCAAACAACATCGGTGAACTTCATGCTGGAAAGAGAATATGATTTCTTCAGCATGTAGAAAAGTGGGGTTCTTCAACTTTGCGAGCAGGTCTCTGCAGATGTTAGATTTAAGTTGATTATAAACATACCATTAATTATCCAAGAAATAACCCTGATTATCAAATGCCATATGCTACATGCAGAGAATGCCGATAAAGCACTTGTGAAAACTCCTTTCAAATTATGCACGTTTTTGTCTGATGATTTTAGTTCAGATAATAGTTGTATTTCGGAAACCAGTAAAGTCTGGCTAAAGAATGCCACACATTTTTAAATTGATATGCTTGGAATATTCTACTGCCCATTAGGTGATCGCATTAAAACATTACTTTTTAATGTACAAATCAATCAATGTAGACTTATCTGTTTCTAATATCTACATTTTAGGTTGAACAGTCACTAAAGTATTTTAGCACAGACGCTAGTTTGTTGCTCGGGACTGGTTCTATGGGCACATCTGTTTATGTTGGTGTCATGGATGATGGCAGTGAAGTCGCTGTAAAGAGGATGTTGATTCAATCGTGTCAAGTGTCAGCTCAAAACGAGAAAGAGATCTTGAGCGCCATTGAATCACCCTATATATTGACCTATCGACATTTTCTTAGGGACAATTCCTTCTTGTATCTGATCGTTGATCTTTGCGAAGAAACATTGAAGAAACTTGTAAATTCTCAAAGTATTGAATATCTGAAAAAGCATGGTCCAAGAATGATCAAAGAAATCTTAACTGGTCTTAAATTTCTTCACGATCGAGGAATTTTACATCGAGATCTCAAACCGTCAAATGTTCTGGTTGATGTCGATGGTCACATGAGATTGGCAGATTTTGGGATAAGTCGGGTGTTGAATGAAGATGAAACGACAGTCCAAACTGATCCAAAAGGAACTCAAGGCTGGATGGCTGCAGAAGTAATCGAAGCAATCAATAACGGCGAAAAATGTCGGTTTAAAAAGAAATCTGATATCCAGGTTACGGGTATGATTGCCTACTTCATTTTAACCAAAGGAGAACATCCGTTTGGTCATGCCCTTGATCGAATGAGGAATATTTTAGAAGGAAATTCAGTGGCGTTGAAGAAACTTGGTGATGAGGATGCTCGAAAGTTTGTTGCATGGTTGATCCGTCATAAGATTAGGGATAGACCTTGTGCCCTTGAAGCCTTGAGCCATTCACTCGTGGATCAGATAGATACGGAAGAAGTACTTCTACAGGAAAACAAACCAAACATTACACTCATGCAAGCCGACAGAGTCGTTTCATTACACTCATACAAGCCGACCGAGTCTGTTATCTGGGTTTGAGACAAAATTTGACTGGGAAAACGATATTGAATCCTCCCCCAAATCAAATCCTCCAAAGGCTATTACCATTTAAATGTAGTACTTGACGTAAATACTAAGTGTTTCTGTTGATCTCAAATGTGCCATAACAATTTTAATAATAATGCTGTAATAGTTTGAAAGGAAAAGAAAGGAAAACTGGAAGAAAATGAAAATATAAAGGAATTATATAAAGGAATTTTAAGGATTTTTGCAAGGATAAACAATGGAAATTTGTTTCAAAATGTGAAAGCACTGTAGTCATTGTAGCACGATCAGTAAGAAATTTTTTTTTACAGTTTTTAGCAAACAAATTACACTACAAAACTGGCAATGTAGTTAAAATATTAATGGTTTAACAATAGAATACTGAAATATATCATGTACGTATGTTATTATGCATTCTAATATTTTATTTTAATGTAAAATTGAAAAATTCAGCCGTCCGTTCAATATAAAACGTTTCGTAAAGTTTATAAAACAAAACTGCATTTTACCTAAAATTCCTTTCGAAATGAAACCTGCGGTTGAAAGTATACAATTCTCTCGTAAAAATGGTTCCGTTTTCCTTTTAATTGATAGCTTTTTGTAACATAAAATATAGGATACTTAAACTGGAATTAAACGAGACTGACTATTTACATAAAGCAACAGTTTTTAAAACAACAATGATAATATGACATGAACAAATACATCAATAATTATAGAAACAAATTCGCCTTATATCTTTCGCTCATATATCTCTTCTTATCCTTTTATATCAAGCAAAAGCGATAAAATTCGCCTCACAGCTCCTCTTTATAGAATCCCTAAAGCGATTTTTAAATATTCAGAATTTCTCATGTTCATAAAATCTTCGCTCATCCCGCTCCTGACAATCAGTGTTGCCAGATGAAATCTCAAAATATTCATGTACGCTTACGTCAAAAGTTCACAAAAAGTTCATGAATCTAAATTTTACGATCGGAAAGTGTCGGACATTGTCGGAATTTGTCGGAGAGAGTCGGAATTGGTCGGGAAGTATCGAGATATGTCCGGAAATCCATAATTCTTTGATAATCTCTATGCGGAAATCTCCGAAGATGATAAACGAAAAAGGAAGTGCGAAACAAGTCGCCAATGACAATCCCAAAAATGCGGAAAATCCACTGCATATTAATTTAACATAAATTATGCCAATTATGTCCTACTGTATCACCTGCGACCACTGTTGAACATCAATATTTATTTAAATAGTCTGAGTCTTTATTTAAAGAGAATTTATTTAAAGAGTCATGAAAATATGAAATCATGAACATTACTATTGCAAAAATCACGAAACTTAACATTTTCTATCTTGAAAAAATGAAAAAATCAATGTTCATGGAATCGTTCATGGAAATTTAAAAAGTCCATGAAAAGTTCATAAAGAGAGCAAAAAGTTCACAAATCTGTGAACTTTGTTCACGATCTGGCAACACTGCTGACAACAGCCCACGCGATGTCCACGAAAAGTTCGCGAAATTCGCGAAAACGTTCACCCATGACAAACATGAAACAACGCTACACGTCAGGAACTTTGGTTTCGCATAGCTTTTCTTTTTTCTCCGGTGTAATAAATAGCCGAGCGGAATTAGTACCCTCGCTCCGGGCTATCGTCCGGAACGGCGCCTCGCGCCGTTGGCTCAGGGATTATATTCAATAAGACTAAGCTGTTTTACTTTAGATAATTTTGCTTTTATAGTGTTGTAAGGGACCGGTAATTATTGATGATCGGTGGTGGAACCAAAGAGAAAAGTTTATAATTGGCATTAACTGCACAACCTAACCAATTATCCCTTTAAATTTTCACTTACCCACCCAATCAATCAATAAGCTTTTCTTTATAGCGATCCCTAAGGCCGGATTTTGTTGTTAAGGCTGCGGAGGAGGGAAAAATGTTAGGGGAGTGCCGCAGTCCGGCCACGCCATCCTCAACACATAATACAAAAAGGGAGTGTATGACCAGCAAAGAACAGCACTTTAATTTAACAAAAGCGCATATTGCACCTGTCAATTTTTATTTTATTTTATCGCCAGCTAGGGCAGGGTCACCACAACAGGATATGCCAATTAACTGTGGGCCCTTTTACCCAACCCACCCTGTCAACTTTCCCTGTGGCAGGAAACCGGAGTACCCGGAGAAAACCCACGACTTTCGGCAGAGCGTTGACTTTACTCTTTTCACTTGAGGACTGGGTTCGAGTCGCATTGAGAAAGTTCTGACTGAGACTTGAACCCGCGACCTTAGAGGTGAAAGGCAAGTGCGCTAACCACTTCGCACTTCACAGTGTTAGTTTGGGGACATCCGTCACACAGTACTGTTCAGGGGAACCAGGATTATGTTTTATAACTGTGCATATTTTAAAAGCCATTTTAACGGTGTTGTGATGCAATGTCCTTTGTTGCGATGAACCGGTACAAATTGAACACAAATTGGATTTCAGGATTCTGTAATATATTTATTTTATCAAACTCCTGCTTCCCCCACATATCACATGATCTTTCGCTATCAATTCTGATATCAAGGTGAACATCCGTTTGGTCCTGCACTTGATCGAATGACGAATATAGTGAAAGGAAATTGAGTAGCTTTGAAGAAACTTGGTCGTGATACTCGAAAGGAGTTTGTTTCATAGTTGATCAGTCATAAGATTAGGGATAGCGCATATGCTGATGAAGCATATATTCAAGAATTCATTCGTGGATCAAATAAATGAAGTGTGTCCCCAACCAAGGATAGTTATCGAAGATGAGAAAGAAACGATCGTATCAAATTGATAGTTGGTAAAAGAAGAGCTCGCAGTCTTTCAGCAGACGAATTACTATAGTCCATTTATTTCCAGCAGCTCCTTGTACATCGTCGTGTGACCGGTATTTTCGATATTATGCACCTGCACATGAAAATATTTTTGCATACACTCACTTATATTGTAACGAAAGATCCTTTTTTTATGGCAAATTGACGAGTAGCGACGAATTTGACTGCTGTCCCACCCGTGTAAGACGGTATTGTTTACCAGTTGTTTACGTCACGTCCACGATCATGCCCGAACAGATCGAAGTATTATGAACATAGCCGAAATTGAGAGATTTTGGCTCCGTTCGTCGCTAAATTTGCCCGAGTTATGATCAAACGATATTCGTTAGAAAGAGAAACCTTTGTGAAAAGATCTGATCGAATTTTTTTTGCCGTACGGCAAGTTTGAGCGGAGCGGATATTTGACTTTGAAGGCGATGCATTCGGGCCGCGAGTAATTAGCCTTTACCTTTTATATACATATGACGAGCAACACACAATTTGACACAACGTATAGGCCACAGAAAAAGTTGCATAAACCGCTCTAAATGAGCCCATGGCATAATTAAAATAATGCAAAGGCACTATACTATCATGTCAACTATATTTTATTGTTAAAGTGTAGTTATTTGACTAATTTAATAATGTGTTTAGAATAGTTTTGGTGGAGTATAAAATTTGTTTATAAAAAGCCGTGAAAAACCCGCAACTCCTGATCATTCACCCTGAAATTGGGCCGCCTGTGGAATAACATCACTGTGATGTCATGGAAATAACTGTGATGTTTTGAAATACTTGAAATAAATCACTTGAAGCTTTGCATGTGTGGTGTCCTAAGAAAGGCAGAAGCAAATGTACAGTTCCAAGTCAATTTGGTCAAATAATCTGAGATATATTCGTGCTTTCCAAAAAACATTTTGCAGTGTGACGTCACAGTTGAACTTCACAACATGGTCATGGTCATGCTGTGGGGAAAAATAGAAAACGAGTCCGCGTGCTTTATGGTGTGATAAAGCTCGAGGGGAATGTTGGGAGAACGCGAAAGAAGTGTGTTTAACACGAGGCGTAGTCGAGTGTTCTCCCAAGGCGCTAGACGAGTAAAGTCACACCATAAAGGCACAAGACGAGATTCCTTTTATATTATAAGTGGTATATAAGTACAGTAAATAATTTTGTTCAAAGATCAATATTGATATTCTCCTAACGTGTAATCACCGACGTCACTCGCAAGCTTTTCAATGTTCTCATTGCTTGGCAACAAATACAAGTTTGAATTCTGGCCGGCGGAGGAGCGAAAAACGTGCAACGCAACAAAAATTAGGATTAAAAAGGCGCAAAAACTGTTGAAAATTTCAAAAATAGTCCACAATGATAGACAGATTGGTTTTTCGTTGGTCTGCTTCACTTTTGTCCTGGATGCTGTATAAAACCGAAGGTTTTTGTCAAGCTGCTAATTGGCTGTCAAGTTGGATTTTTCATCTTGAACCAAATATATCAGGCAGCTGCTTTTGTTTGAAGGTACTGTTTGAATATTTTTGTTGTGTTTTTTTGTTGTTCAATGGTTTGTGGTAAAAAAAATTCTCAGACAAGCTGTCAAGATCTTGGCTCAAGAAATCCATAGGCAAGTCGTATAGTTAAAAATACTTATTGGTTTAGTCACCTCCTTTAACAAAGCATTATATGTGTCCTTAAATAATGACTAATGCCTTGGAAGGATCATACAGTCTTCATAATATTGCTAAAAGTGTACACTGTTCAATGTGCACTGCTGTATTAAAATGTACAGTTGACTTTAGTTTGTACAATTTGAAGAACTTCAGGTAAAATATATCTTTGAAGTGACATTTGATCTTCTTAAATTTTCCCCATACAATCCTTTGCAGACCGTCTTATTTTCATGAGTAATACACATATCTGAAATTGGACAGGACTAAGATCCAAGTCATTTAGTCATTACAAACTCTATAATTAAAACGTAGCTTGCTAGCTTTCATCAATGTTTTGCCCCAGAAATTTAAAATACTGACACATATATCCACAATTTTCACGGAAACGGAAACTCTTGGCTTGGAGTCACTCCCACATTTCTTCACTAAATTGCGTTTTTTCCACAATATTTTACTGAAACATTAAATTTTCACTCATTGAGCGAGCGCCATCTTGGATAATTAATGTTTCTTAACGATGTACCGCTGACACGACTGAATGGCGACCTCTGGCGATTTTGATTACCTTTTTGCCAGGCGTGAAATAAATCACTTGAAGCTTTGCATGTGTGGTGTCCTGGGAAAGGCAGAATTAAAAAGGAATTAAAAGGTAGGATTAAAAAGGCGCAAAAACTGTTGAAAATTTCAAAAATAGTCCACAATGATAGACAGATTGGTTTTTCGTTGGTCTGCTTCACTTTTGACCTGGATGCTGTATAAAACCGAAGGTTTTTGTCAAGCTGCTAATTTGATTCCATTGGCTGTCAAGTTGGATTTTTCATCTTGAACCAAATATATCAGGCAGCTGCTTTTGTTTGAAGGTACTGTTTGAGTATTTTTGTTGTGTTTTTTGTTGTTCAATGGTTTGTGTTAAAAAAAATTTTCAGACAAGCTGTCAAGATCTTGGCTCAAGAAATCCATAGGCATGTCGTATTTGTGTATGTTTTTGTCGTTGTATGTTGACAGCTTAAAAACTATAGACATAGTGTTATCTAAATCAATGCCAATATGGTTAATTTAAATTTTTTGCATCTAGAACTGTGGATAAATTTTGTTTGGTTTGTGTTGAAATATAGTTTTTGTACCTTTGAATGTTCGCGTTTCTTGTCGCCGTTGAATGCGAACTTTCGGGCAAAAAATTACAGAATATTTCAAATTCTGAAACAGCTATGAATCTTTTATTCGCCGTTCATGTCCCTTTGTCATTTGTTTGCTGAATTTTTTCGTCTCGTTTAGGTCTACTTTTTCTTGCTTTCTGACATTCTTTGGATTTAAAACTATTATAATTTTGTTCATATGTATTGACAATTCCGAGGAAAATTTAACAAGCGAGGACGAAGGGAGAAATTCAAAACATCGGCCGTGCTTTACAGCTGCGTCATAAAGCACGCGCAATTAGCCAATCAAATTACTCATGATATAATGTAAGAAACATACAGTGGAGGAAATGTTGGTGGGCTGGGAGAATTGTTCCAAATATTTACCCATAAAAGATGAAAGTGTCAAATTTGAAAGTTTGTTCTTTTCTCTTTTAATTTGAACAAGTGATCACTTGTGTCTTTAGTACAAGTAACAACTGGTCAAGAGAAAATTTAGTAGAACCTATAATTTTAGATGCCATTTTAGATGCCATTTTAGATGCCATTATGCGATTTTGCTATGTTATTTCATATTCGCGTCTAAACTTTAATTTTGTTGTTCTCACACGAGAAAAAGTAATGACTGTGTAATAAATATTCATCGCAGTGAGGATTACCAATCATACTATTACAGAGAATATAACAATCAACCGAACACGCAACCGTATTGTAAATGTGCGCATAATTTGATTCCAGTAAAAATTAAAAAGCTTGGCCAATCAAATCCTACCCAAATGGACAAAGTTATGAAAACCATGCTCCCGAAAATTGCTTTAATAAACGCACGTTCTCTTTTACCAAAGGTCGATGAATTAATTGCAAATCTATCCGTGAACACAGTCGATTTGGTGGCAGTAACGGAAACATGGTTAAATGACGATGTTGAAGATAACCTTGTTTCAATTAGTGGTCATAACATTTTTCGAAAGAATCGCCCGTGTCTATCTATCAGAGAAGATCCCTGTTAAACGTCAAACTGACCTTGAAAGTGATAATTTTGAGTGCTCGTGGCTTCGGCTACGCCCTACACGCCTACCGCAGTTTGTGTTGTTTACCACCCACCTGGATTGTCCGAACATGAACATTACCTCTTAAATGAATATTTGACCACTAGCACCGATATCCTACGCAACCTATATCCCAATTACGGACTAGTTTTCCTAGGTGACTTCAATGATTTCGAAACATCAAACCCTTTATCAAGACATAACTTAAAGCAAATTGGTCCATGTTGCCACGAGAGGCTCGGCTATTCTTGATCTCATAATTACCAACATATCAAATATTTATGAACCCCCCCCAAGTTTTAGTCCCACTTGGATCTTCTGATCATAATATTGTCACATTGATCCCTTGTTTAATGAAGTCAAATTCCAGATTGCACCCCAAGTCTACCAAATGCCTGGTACGTCGATATCCTCGATCTAGTATTGACGCCTTTGGGAGGTGGGCTTCAACCCATGACTGGTTCAGCGAGCTTGGTCCTACTGCCACAGTGGACGATTTAACAACATCGTTTACATCACACATTGTGCAAGAATCAGATCGTATATCCCTCCTAAGTTGGTAAAATGCCATCATTCTGATAAACCCTGGGTAACAAATGTTTTAGAAAAATGTTTTAGAAAAATCCTTAGGACTGTTTCATCAATGTCATAAAAAATATCACTAAGGAGACCAAGGATCCGGTGTGCATGATTTTTCGAAAAGGTAGGGGCAAGATTAAAAAGATCCTCTTGTGTAGAAATGCTGCGACAGTTTTCCCCAATGTCAGAAATAGGTTCCTGCGAAAACCGATGAACAGAGGTTCCCCCAAAAGAAGACATTGTATAAAGAGCTCCGAGTCTGTTATCTTACAGTTATCGCCATTGACAATCGATGGACATGTGCTAGAAACGGTACAATCCCACAAAGTGTTAGGATTAATCGTTCAAAACAACCTAAAATGGGATGAGCAAATTCGTGCAATAGTCACTAAAGCATCCAAACGGTTATACAGTCTTCGGGTACTATGCCGCGGAGGAATCCCTCCTGCTGACCTAACCAATATATATTATGCGCTCATTCGTTCTATCTTAGAATACTGTTGCGAGGTGTGGAATAAGGCAATACCTCGCTACCTGTCCGACGAACTGAAAAGAGTACAAAGGCGGGCTATGCGCATTATCCTTCCCGGCCACTCATAAGAGAAAGCCCATCAATTAGCTAACCGTACAAGACTAAGCGACATACGAAACGAAATTTGCATACAGAATTTTGCTAAAGTTGGCCTCCTTGCAGAATATGTGACGCAGTCCAGAGCTTGCGCTCATCAATATTATATTAGGACTTTAAATAATCTGTGGCTGTATAAGTGCAGAACTGAACGTTTTAAGAACAGCCTCTTTCCAAGCACAATTGCAAAACTGAATACTATGAAATAGCTGATAGAACCGTATCTTAAATGAAATAATTTGATAATTTTTATCATATAATAACAATTACTGTAATTCTTCTATCTTTTCAGCTTGGCCATTATGACTTTGTAAATATATATTACTTAAAGTTACGAAGATTCATATGGGGCTTCGGTGGCGCAATCGTCACAGCACGCGCCTTTCACCTCTGATATCATGGGTTCAAGTCCCGTTGGGGATGACTTATGATAGCAATGTGAAAAGAGTTAGTCAACGCTCTGCCGAAAGTCGTGGGTTTTCTCCGGGTAATCCGGTTTCCTCCCACAGGGAATGTTAACAGGGTGGGTTGGGTTTAACCCCTAACTGGCCATTCAACCGTGGCTGTGCTCCGTGATGGCTGCCATGTGCGCCCTAGGTGGCTGCCATGTGCGCCCTAGAAAGCCTTCGACTTGGTCACGTTGAGCTGTGTCCTTCGCAATTCAGCTTAGCTCTCAGCTGCAAGCAAGGATAATAAGCACCCCTGCTTACTTACTTACCTACTTACTTAAATTTGATTTTGTAAACACATTGTAATTCATTTTAATGTGATAATGTGTCATTAAAGACCAAATAATAATAATAATAATAATAGTAACAGCATATTAATTCTGAATGTATAAATTACTATAAAAAAATCTTTAATCGAAGAATATCAATCCTCCTAAATATCTAACTCATCAAATTCATGACCCAAGTTATCATAATCATTCACATTATTAAAAAGCTCATCCAATCCAGTTGCTTCATCAAAATTATTGGAATTGTTTTCCCAATCAACAGCCTCTGATCAATAGTCTCAGACGGCCGGCCAGCCTCGAAAAAGGTGACTGTCGATGGCATTTTTTGTTACAAGCCAGAAACCCCACTAAATGTCATCGGAGTGTATTCACTTTGACGGTAAAAATAGTTGCTTTCTGTAATTTTTCTATTTATGTACCGAAATTGGAAGGTTCTTATAACGACATTTCGATAGATATATCGATGGGAATCCATTTAAAAGCAATTTTCGATATCATGGATTAATTGTAATTGGTTCACTACCTAACTAACACGTGAAAATTTCTCCTTTTCTTAATTGCCATAGCTCAAAGTGACATGCTAATGGGAACATGGTATTTCTATTACCTGTATGGAGGCGAGTTTCAAAATAAGGATGGATAATTATTAAGACGAATAGTTATCCAAAGGCTTAAATTCGTGAAGTATTACGTTTAATTTGGAATATTTATCGATTTTGAAGGTCTATGTGTTGTAGGAAAACTACGTGTTTGTGCGAACATGCTGTTTTTCAACCATTTACATGCCAAAACTCGACTGGCTCAACAGAAATATACTGTGTTGGACGGGTTGCAACCGGGCGTGTAATACTGATTCGTATGTAATCTAAACATATTTGATTGTTGCCTGTCTGTAACACAACAAAAACATATTGTTGTCGCTTCTTTTTGAAAGGTCGTGTTTTGATGTATTTGCGTTAAGTTTCTTATTTGCATATCATTTTGAATTATACGAGAGAAGGTTACCCGAGATTTACAAATGTTAATTAGATAGTCAGCCAATTAAAATAAAACACTGATATAAAATACAGCATTCGACAAAAATCCCATCCTTCGAAATGTTTTAGAAAAAACCTTAAGGACTGTTTCATCAATGTCATAAAAAATTTCACTAAGGAGACCAAGGATCCGGTGGGCATGATTTTTTGAAAAGGTAGGGGGGTGTAAAAATGCTGCGACAGTTTTCCACAATGTCAGAAATAGGTTCCTGCGAAAACCCATGAACAGAGGCTGCCCCAAAAGAAGACATTGTGTTAATAAACGTACCTTTTACCAGTTCTTGAAATTACCTTCAAGAACTTTTTTGTCCTCATCGGAAACAGTCCTCGTTTGTTGTTGTTCGATGTGTTTTTCACCAACTGTTTTTTCAAAAAGCTTGATTGGTTCATTGCACCGTTTCGGCTCACAAAAGTAAGTGTTTGTACAGAAACTGCAGCACTGTTGTGCAGGTAACGAGGCAACAATATTGGTATAAAAACTGGGATATTCAGCAACACGATAACAACCAAATGCATTGACAAAATCTCTCACATCACCCTCACAGTGAGAAACTTGCTGGCCATAGAAACATATCCGAATATCCGTTGGCAAGCCATCTCTTCCTCCTCTCCCTGCTTCCTGATGTAAATCCAACATGCTCCGTGGCAGACCAAACATTACAATATAGCGAATGTTTGCAAAATTTACCCCCATACTCAGTGATGTGGTTGCAATTGCAATTCGTTTCGTTCCCTCTTCTTTTCAAGATTGCAACAATCTCTCTTTGTACTCTTTCTGTTTGACTGAATGCATTATTCCTACAAGACAGTCCTCTCTGTTGATGATATTGGGTGGAATGCACTACATCCCAGTTGCATTATCATGTGATTTTCAACATTGGCATTGCAATGGCATAAATTGTACCACAGAAAATGATTGTTTTTTGGTGTGTTAATGCCACATTCTTTGACCATGCTTACAAGCCAATCCAGTTGGGCTAGCATATTGTTCTTCTTTATTTCCGACACTGAAAATCTCACATTAGATCTATTGGGAGAAACAAACAATTCTCACGGATCCTTTAATAGTAGTTCCTTGCATATTGTTTCTTGTGTCTTTCTGTCAGCTGTCCCTGTCATAGCTAATAATAGACAATCTGTAGTAAAATGTAATGAGAAACATAAGAAAAGATATTAAGAAATACCATCGAATGTTTTAGTAATGTTTACAGAGGTCGCAAGGCTTAGAGCTACATCTCTTTTATTACAATCATGATTATAAGAGTGTTTATGTGAGGAAATTGTCAGTCCGGTTGCTATTTCAAGTTAGATCTTGGCGAACAAGCCAGCCCAGTTTGAATATATTGAATATTAACTTCTTATAATAAAAACAAATACATGATCTGATGGCGATATCTTGGTTAGAGGTGTTGACAAATAGATTTCATCCAAAAATCACAGACTTGTTAAGAGGGTGACAAAAAATTGGTGAGAGAAGAGGTTGGGCAAATATTTGTGGACACTATGCTTAAGCAGACTAGCCTGGCTTCAATATATAACAGCTCTTTGATATATGAATATTAAACCAAAAAGTGAGACTATCATGATAGTTAATGTACTAGTCAGAATCAGAATAATTTATTTAACCCATTAGCTGGCAGGATACCCTACCACTGATGAGTAAAATCATCTGGCGCATTCGGGCGCATCGCCATATAATGGGTTAAGCATAATATTGATAAAGCAACAAATAATACTGATGTGGGCGTGTGTTTGCAACTAAATTATATAATTATATACATATTCAATTAAAAGAAACTGGTCAATATGAACTCCAAGAGATTCAGTCACTGTCACTCGGTTCAAAAGTTTACCACCGACAGAGACACAAGGATTGTCAATAAGGTTATTGATGTTGTGCCTGGATCCTATTAGCATATATTCCGTTTTACTAAGATTCAGACAGAGCTTATTTGCCATAAGCCAATCGTTTACATTATTTAAATCATGATTCATGGCAGACGAGATTTCGTGTGTTCATCATGACTAGAAATCGAGGTCAGCTAGCGGCTTGACTTGCGGGTTCGTAATTTCAGAATTCATCGGAAAAAGTCAAAACGGCGGTTCGTTTCTATAAGGAATTGAACAATTTGAGTACGGCTGATTTTATAGGTGAGAGCAATAAAAACCCTGGAAAATACTGCGAGGTTGAGATAATTATATCCAGAAGATAATTCTGATGAGGATCTTGACAATTTTGAAAATTTCAATTGCAAATAAGCCCCAACGGGGGAACATCCGACATTATAAAAGCAATATTAAACTATTATTATACAAAATACTATTTATAATCAAACAAATTAAACACACGCAAATACCAGCAACAGTCTCTCAATTTATCATTAATTTGCCGCGCCAAATAGCGCTATTTTTCGTTAACCTACGAGCAAAATTTGAAAATAAGACAGCGGTAGAGACCCTGGTAACCTACAATCCTGGTCAAAACATCGACGACACTTACAGTTATTTCGTCATATTCAGTTGCCTCGCAACTAAATTAGAGAACCTCCCCCTTACCCCCACCGAACAATGTTGAGTGGTGTCCCATAACATGTTTAAAGCATTTAGCATAGAATCAACATTGTTTTGGGGGCGAGGGGGACCATTAGACGAGAAAACCTAGACGTTTTATAGTTAGGAACGTCAAAAGGGACATATTTATTAGAGTGTAGTCGATGGTTTTGGCCAGGATTGTCTCTGTAGTTGATAATTTAAAAAACATTATAAAATGTATGTTAAACTCGATCGTATGCGCGAATATCATGTTTTTGTTATGTACGAATATTAAGAAATGTATTGTATATATTTTATTTCCAATTCCTGAGTAGTGACGTTTTAATTAATACGCACATGGTCATATTTATATGTAGGTCAACAAAGGTTAGTAATTTGTCAGAAGTATTGTCTAATGGCAAGTGACAGCCTTCGAGCGCGCGATACCACATTGGTTTATCTAATAACATATAGCCAAGCAGATTTAACAAAATTTCCTTCAAGAAGAGAATTTGCTGAAGCATTAGTTCTTGCGTTTAGCAAGGACAATAATGTTATACAGTGGTGTTGTTGTCTCGAAGATCACGAGAATGGTGGCAAGCATTATCATGTTGCTATAAAACTGGAACGAAAGCAAAGATGGCTAAAAATTAAGAGGTTCCTGATGGATCACACATTTTTCATCCGCACGTCACAACTATTTCAGTGCCTGGGAATATGTCACTAACTCCGACCGTGAGTACCTAGAAAGCCATGGTCATCCCGACTTGACAAATGCTGAGCCACCAAGGACAGATTCTGCTAGTGTTGCAACAACCACTGGAAGAGATGAATCCGACAGCGAGGGCGATGAGACGATGTCGACAATATCAAGAAAACGCAAAAAGAGGATGACATCTTTCCAAGTGTCGGAAATTATTGAAGCAAAGTCGATAAAGACTCGCACGGCATTGCTTGCTATTGCCCAGCAGCAAAAAGCTGAAGGAAGTCTGATCTTGCGGAGTTCATAATGAACAGACAACCGAAAGTTGTTGCCCATATAATAAAAACTACGTGGGACATGTTGAATGCAGAGGCAAATTTGGAAAGAAGCAAGAAGACACGCTTCGAATTGCTTACAGAAGCCGCGCAAAGCGAGTGCGTTGAGGACTGTGAAGGTCGTTGGTTGCAATGCGCCAAATAAGTTTTAACAACTAACGGCATAGGAGTGCGAGAATTTTCTATTGCTATTTAATATACACTATTGGAAAAAGGACGGGGAAAATATCGCAACATCATGTTTATCGGTCCGGCTAATTGCGGTAAAACGTTTCTACTTAAACCCTTAAACATGATCTATCACACCTTTACTAATCCCGCTTCTGGCACTTTCGCGTGGGTAGGAGTCCAGGAAGCTGAGTGCATATTTCTCAACGATTTCCGATGGAATGACAAAATAATTCCTTGGCATGATCTCCTGTTATTGCTCGAAGGCGAACCTGTACACTTTCCAGCACCTAA
The DNA here is from genome assembly GCA_016169945.1 of Trachythela sp. YZ-2020. Lineage (NCBI taxonomy): Eukaryota > Metazoa > Cnidaria > Anthozoa > Malacalcyonacea > Clavulariidae > Trachythela > Trachythela sp. YZ-2020. Next base: position 2,459,534 of record JADLSH010000311.1, on the reverse strand, counting down.
AACTCACTTCGCCGAAGATATTTTATTACATGCTGACACGCCAGTATTTGCGACAAGCAAATATAGATTGGCCTACGTCAAAGGTGGGACAGTCGATGAGCACGAGACCGAGATGATGTCCGTTCGTTGGAATGTATTCACACTCACGCAGCAAATATCAGAGGATCGGCAGATGGACATAAAACCTTGCCCGCGTTGCTTTGCTTGCTAGTGTGTAATGAACACATTTAAGGATAGTACAGTATAATGTGCAAATTCTCTCGCATATATAGCATAAATCAAGACAACAAATTAATGTAAGAAATATAGCTATAAAGCTAAGGAATTATTCCATTAATTCTACACCTGGTTCCCTTATACTGCACGTATTGTGTGTGCTTATTTTATGCAAATACTTGGTAAATTAAGGCGTTTATTACCCGCGTGTATTGTTTCAATTAACGAACTGTCAAATATTGAACTATATATTAAATTCATGCACGTGATCAACGGTGTACCATTGGTAAACCGCACATACTTAGGAAGATATAATTATAGCATTACTTTGTGTCAGAAATGGTACACCGTCGAGATTTGGTAAAATATTGCAGTATATATTGCAAAAAGTATTTCACAATTACAAGCCTTGTAAATACTTTCAAGACCGTTTTGTTTACAATAATTACCTTCATACTTCAGGACGATATGAACCGTTTTCTTACGCGCGTTGCGGTACACCGTTAATATGATACCGCGATAAATCTCACCACACATCATTAACTCAGATAAAATATTAGTATATTGGTGACGTATTTAATTGGATAATTACTATGTGACGTCATTGTGTGCACATACAAATGATGATGAACTTCCTTGTGCCAAAACTTGCAAAAGGTGTAATGAAACAAGAAATATATACATGCATTGAACTTTGGTCATATTCAGACAGTCTCTGTAGTTGATAATTTAAAAAACATTATAAAATGTATGTTAAACTCGATCGTATGCGCGAATATCATGTTTTTGTTATGTACGAATATTATGAAATGTATTGTATATATTTTATTTCCAATTCCTGAGTAGTGACGTTTTAATTAATACGCACATGGTCATATTTATATGTAGGTCAACAAAGGTTAGTAATTTGTCAGAAGTATTGTCTAATGGCAAGTGACAGCCTTCGAGCGCGCGATACCACATTGGTTTATCTAATAACATATAGCCAAGCAGATTTAACAAAATTTCCTTCAAGAAGAGAATTTGCTGAAGCATTAGTTCTTGCGTTTAGCAAGGACAATAATGTTATACAGTGGTGTTATTGTCTCGAAGATCACGAGAATGGTGGCAAGCATTATCATGTTGCTATAAAACTGGAACGAAAGCAAAGATGGCTAAAAATTAAGAGGTTCCTGATGGATCACACATTTTTCATCCGCACGTCACAACTATTTCAGTGCCTGGGAATATGTCACTAACTCCGACCGTGAGTACCTAGAAAGCCATGGTCATCCCGACTTGACAAATGCTGAGCCACCAAGGACAGATTCTGCTAGTGTTGCAACAACCACTGGAAGAGATGAATCCGACAGCGAGGGCGATGAGACGATGTCGACAATATCAAGAAAACGCAAAAAGAGGATGACATCTTTCCAAGTGTCGGAAATTATTGAAGCAAAGTCGATAAAGACTCGCACGGCATTGCTTGCTATTGCCCAGCAGCAAAAAGCTGAAGGGAAGTCTGATCTTGCGGAGTTCATAATGAACAGACAACCGAAAGTTGTTGCCCATATAATAAAAACTACGTGGAACATGTTGAATGCAGAGGCAAATTTGGAAAGAAGCAAGAAGACACGCATCGAATTGCTTACAGAAGCCGCGCAAAGCGAGTGCGTTGAGGACTGTGAAGGTCGTTGGTTGCAATGCGCCAAATAAGTTTTAACAACTAACGGCATAGGAGTGCGAGAATTTTCTATTGCTATTTAATATACACTATTGGAAAAAGGACGGGGAAAATATCGCAACATCATGTTTATCGGTCCGGCTAATTGCGGTAAAACGTTTCTACTTAAACCCTTAAACATGATCTATCACACCTTTACTAATCCCGCTTCTGGCACTTTCGCGTGGGTAGGAGTCCAGGAAGCTGAGTGCATATTTCTCAACGATTTCCGATGGAATGACAAAATAATTCCTTGGCATGATCTCCTGTTATTGCTCGAAGGCGAACCTGTACACTTTCCAGCACCTAAAACTCACTTCGCCGAAGATATTTTATTACATGCTGACACGCCAGTATTTGCGACAAGCAAATATAGATTGGCCTACGTCAAAGGTGGGACAGTCGATGAGCGCGAGACCGAGATGATGTCCGTTCGTTGGAATGTATTCACACTCACGCAGCAAATATCAGAGGATCGGCAGATGGACATAAAACCTTGCCCGCGTTGCTTTGCTTGCTAGTGTGTAATGAACACATTTAAGGATAGTACAGTATAATGTGCAAATTCTATCGCATATATAGCATAAATCAAGACAACAAATTAATGTAAGAAATATAGCTATAAAGCTAAGGAATTATTCCATTAATTCTACACCTGGTTCCCTTATGCTGCACGTATTGTGTGTGCTTATTTTATGCAAATACTTGGTAAATTAAGGCGTTTATTACCCGCGTGTATTGTTTCAATTAACGAACTGTCAAATATTGAACTATATATTAAATTCATGCACGTGATCAACGGTGTACCATTGGTAAACCGCACATACTTAGGAAGATATAATTATAGCATTACTTTGTGTCAGAAATGGTACACCGTTGAGATTTGGTAAAATATTGCAGTATATATTGCAAAAAGTATTTCACAATTACAAGCCTTGTAAATACTTTCAAGACCGTTTTGTTTACAATAATTACCTTCATACTTCAGGACGATATGAACCGTTTTCTTACGCGCGTTGCGGTACACCGTTAATATGATACCGCGATAAATCTCACCACACATCATTAACTCAGATAAAATATTAGTATATTGGTGACGTATTTAATTGGATAATTACTATGTGACGTCATTGTGTGCACATACAAATGATGATGAACTTCCTTGTGCCAAAACTTGCAAAAGGTGTAATGAAACAAGAAATATATACATGCATTGAACTTTGGTCATATTCAGACAATCCTGGTCAAAACATCGACGACACTTACAGTTATTTCGTCATATTCAGTTGCCTCGCAACTAAATTAGAGAAACTCCTCCTTACTCCCACCGAACAATGTTGAGTGGTGTCCCATAACATGTTTAAAGCATTTAGCATAGAATCAACATTGTTTTGGGGGCGAGGGGGGCCATTAGATGAGAAAACCTAGACGTTTTATAGTTAGGAACGTCAAAAGGGACATATTTATTAGAGTGTGGTCGATGGTTTTGGCCAGGATTGTAGCAACAAGTCAAGAATGTAAAATGGCAACAAGAACCGAAATAACGAGCAATGTTTTGCTTGTTTACGCTAGTTTAAGAACTATATCTCAGCCCTTGATGGATTAAATTACGACGAATTTGCGGCATGAAAATGTTCATGTCGTTCGGGAACAAGTTTAAGGATGCTGTAACGCCTTTAAATGTTGCTAAAAACAAAGTATTGTCTACCTCGAATTTTCCTAGGCGTGGGCCCGTGCGAAAAGTCGAACATATGTGGCCAAATTTACCTCTAGGAAAACCTCACTTCGGCAAATCATGTCAATTTGTTAGGAGTTTATATACAAAGTAAGAATTATAAACATCAGTCTCTCGGGAACATATCTACGCTACTCGGGTTGTCGGCAGATTTTTGGGAGTTGATAGTGGCCTAATTTGCTAAATTTTTAGACGTGGGCCCGTAGAAATTCTTAACAGGATCTAATACAAAATGCGTATCTTGAATTTTCTCTTATCAAATCTATAGAAAGCCGCCATCTTGAATTTATTTGGTAGAAACCTAACGCGCATGCTTATCAGCCATGTTGTACTTCATTTCTAGCCATGTTTGCCGCACACGGTGAGTGTAGTGTCATCTGCAAACATTCTAGGCGTACAGTAGTTTAGACAATTTGGCAGATCATTTATGTACACTAAAAAGAATAGTGGCCCCAAAATCGAGAATCCTTGGGGGATTCCACACTTAATCGATTTGGAATTTGATAAAGCACCATCTACAACAAACATTTGTGACCGATTAGTTAAGTATGACTCAAGTAATTTTAATGAGTGTTGTTGTTCTACTCCATACATATTCAATTTTTCAATCAAAATCTTATGATCAATGGTATCAAAAGCTTTTTTAAGGTCTAAAAAGGCAACAATATTAAGTAAACCATTATCCATATTTGAATACCATCGATTAGTGCTATCAAGCAGAGCCGTCGTTGTAGAATGATACCGTCTGAAACCAAATTGGTATTTCGAAAGTAAGTTAGCATTGTGTAAGTAGCCATGTAACTGCTCATAAAGTAAACTTTCAAAGACCTTGCTGATAGCTGGAAGGATAGAGATTTGTCGATAGTTATCTAACATGTTTTTAGGACCTTTCTTATGAAATGGATATGACCTTGGCTACCTTCCAATCTCGAGGAAAAGCTCCGTTTTGGATTGCATAATTAAATAATTTCGTCATAGATGGTGCTATAATGGCTGTAGATATTTTCAGAACCTTTATTGGAATTTTATCAATTCCGCTTGCTTTAGAGGAGGATAAAGCAAGAAATGAATGTAAAACTTTATCCACAGATACCGTTTCAAACTCAAAAGTCGTGTTTGATTTACTTATACGAACTAAAGTGAGTATTTCCAGAATCAACGGAATTTGCAATTTTGTCTCCAATGGAAGAAAAATACTCATTAAAGGTCTCAGCAATTTCATTTGAACCAGAGATGATATTGTCATTAAGTCTTATGTTAGATATTGAGGATTTATTTTTGCCTCGCCCAAAGATTAGGTTTATGGTTTGCCAGCTTTCTTTCGGATAATGTTTCTGTTTGTAAAGCAAATTACTATAATATGATTGCTTATCCTTTTGTAGGGTGCTTGAAACAACGTTTCTACCCGTCTTATATGCATTCCTATCTGAAACGGATTTGGATTTTATTGCCTTGAATTTAAGTTTATCCCTTTCGAACATTAATTTTCTAGAATTTTTGTTCAACCAGGGGATATTGCTTCTCGTTCTTATTCTTTACAACCTAAGAGGAGCATGTACATCGAGAACTGATAGAAATAAAGTTTTCAACCAACACCACTTAGAGTCCACGTCATCATCACTATCTAAGAGTTCCCAAGGTTGAGATAGAAGATCGTCATTAAATCTGGTGGGATTAAAATGTTTAAAATTTATAATTTCAACAGTCTGATGGGATCCCATCTTTTTTTGCATGTTAATTTTGCGAAAAACAAATATGAAATTGTGATCGCTGATTCCGATTGGAAATACATCCGAATGGATTATTTTCTCAGGCAGTGAGGAGATACAGACATCCAATAAAGTGCTTACGTAGTTTGTGTTATACGAGTAGGTTTAATAATTAATTGGGAAAGGTATTAAAAAGTTATTTAGCTTTTTAGTTACCGAGTTTGACGGATCTAACATATTGCAATTCAAATCACCAACCACAATAATTTCTTTACCTTCACTATCAAGTAGATCAATAAAAGATTCTATCATAGAAAAATACTGAGAGTTTGCACTAGGAGATCTATACAAACTGGCAACAATAAATGGTTGACTGTTTGGTTTATGAATTTCTACACAGACTGCTTCAAGAGTCGCAGGAATTGAATCAATTCGATTAAGATAATTTATATTACTTCTAATATATAGACAAACACCTCCACCTTGCCTATTCCGATCAGTACGAATGAGATCATAATTATGAACAGACATTGAATCATCAGTAAAGGTATCGTCTAGCAGGGGCGGATCTAGGGGTTGTCAAACTAGTCACGCGACTAAGGTAAAAAATGCGCAGATATAAAAATACATAGTCCAGTTGTAATATTTCATGCAGCGGCAGCCGACAGTGATATTCAAAAATACTCCAGTTATCAATTTCGTGCAGCGGCCGAGCCTGCAGTAAAAAAGTCAAAATAGCGGTTATCTGCGTGAGTTTTGACTAATCTGAGGCGGATTCTAGCCATTTGATTGGTCCATTTGAATTTTGACTAAAGTTTGCGGGGGTCTGACTCATTTGGGCAATATTCGAGCTTTCTGATTGGCTGGTTAAGGAAATATTCTCCTTTCTCATTGGCTCGATTTGTTTGACTAATTCGCTCCATGGGTATTCAGCAGCGCTCCTTGGGGTATTCAGCAGCGCTCCTTGGGGTATTCAGCAGTCTTCAGTCAATACGAAATGAACATAAAGAAACATAAAGTCTTTCTGATTGCTACTTGACCGCAAAGGTTCAAATTGGTTTGAGGATCGAGTATAATGCACGCTTTGAATACAAGATCTGTCCAAGATACTATCAATGACACCGATGAGATTTTGGCGCAGATATTTCATACCCAGAGTTGCTCGTCAACAAAATAAGAAGTGTACAGCGATAAGGTATTAAAAGAGATTCTATTTATATTGGTTTATAGTCTGATACTAATACTATTACTGAGTATTACTAAGTTCAAAGTGTGTCTATTTCACGCTGGTAAAAGCCGCTTGGCTGAATTAGCATATATTTGCGGTTGGTCAACAGGTCATTTATATTATTATATAGTCGTTATATTGGCATTTGTTGTAATATTTGTATCAGCCAAGGTATTGCGGATGTATTTTTATAGACCGAATCAAATATTAATACTACACAAATTGTTATGTCGAAATTTTGAGTCTTTGACCGCATGGTTTGGTGCTACGCTGTTTGTAATACGATATCTATAAGCATAATATATGGCAAATTGTGTTTCCTATGCATGCTGAGTCTGCTGAAACACTCATTTTATTGCCTAGCTAAAAACAATAGCGCCCCCCCTCCCCACCGAAAAAATATGCTCCCCCTGGGGTAGTGGAACCAAAATTTTTGACTAACGTACGAAAATTCCTAGATCCGCCCCTGTCGTCTAGCCTAGTCTCATTCAAAGCAAGAATATCAAGATCATGCTTAGCTAATATAATTCTAATCTCATCAATATATTTCGGTAAGCTAACAATATTTAGCATGGCTACTTTAAAGCGACGAATTTTAGGAAAGCCAGACTCAAGTATACTTGATTGATTGCAACTAGCCCGGATCGGATTTCATATATTATTAGAAAAATTACTACTAAGATAACCCGATCCTTTTCGATTTAAGTATAGACCTCTCTGATTTAAATAGCTTTCATCAAGATTTGCATTGTTAATAAAGTGCCAGTTATTAGCCACACAGGTTGACTGTAATAATTTGTTTACAGACTTAATCTTCGTTGTTAAATTTCGGTCCTTTCTAACTATTAAACCAGAGATACAATCTTTGCCAGAAACTATGGGACAAATATTGAAATTCCATCAAATATCTTATGTTCAGTTTCCCCCGCGCCGCCCGTTCAATGTTGGTATCACAAAAAAGTAATACACCGCAAACGAGACATCTTCTAACATCAGCGCAACATTGAAACTGGTGGAGGGAGGGTGGGGGGAGTAATTACGTCAAAAAATGTAATAATAACTACATTTCTTCATTGCAGCAATATTGTCCCAAAGTATTATGGCAAGATTGTAGTCAGTTTGGTATTTGGTGACTTCTTGGTTATCATTGTAGCTAAATTAGAAATACCTGCAGCAAGAACATCAGGCGAATCTTTGTCTTTGATATTGTTCGCGCCAATATGGAGAATTATTTTATCGGGAGATCTTCGTATAATAGGTTGTAAAAAGTCAGTCATGTCATCAATTGTAGCACCAGAAAACGATTTAACAGCAACGCTGACTTCTGTATTCGGCATTTCCCAACCATGCACGTGTTGAATCATTGAATCACCCGCAATGACAACAGATTTTCTATCCTTTTTGTTGTGCGACTCATACTCATGTGATTTCTGAGCTCGAAAACCATGTCTCATGTTCCTTTGTCTTCGATCATCCGTTCTCGGTCTATCATCGTCTGATCTTATTGATTTCGGTAATTTCTTCTCTTTCTGTCTTCTATTTGAGTTATTTTCTTCAATGTCCGAGTCAATGTTAGAAACGGGGGCCTCTTCATTTTGAGACTCTTCGACTTCCAATACGTTATATTTATTTGCTTCAAAAATATTTTTTAATGACAGTTTGCTCGCCGTTATTTTCCTTGCATCGGCCTTTCGTTGTAGACCAGTTTTCTTGAATTGGTTCGTTAGTTGGGTTGCGTTTGATATCGTCTTGCAGGATACGAATTGCACAAACCAAACTTGCTATTTCATGCTTGGCTATCTTGGCTTTGTTATTCAAATCAGATTGGATATCAATCAATCAATCAATCAATGGTTTATTATAAGATCGTCGCGCTGGAAAGCGAATTACGAAATTATTTACAAAAATCTTTAGAAGTTATTAATGTTAGAGTGTACTATATAAGATATACATTATTTACAACAATTATCTAACAAATCTATATATATTTACAATTTAAAAGCTATGTGATCGGAAACACATTCGTAGGAAAAAAACTTTTCTTAAAACGTTCGGTCTTGCAGGGAAACAATGTTAGCCTGCTTCCGTACCTTAAGTTACGTCTATGTTCCTTAGCCCGACACGGTGGTATTAAATAAATAAGGCGTGAATCAGGCTATCCTATTTTGTCAAATGTTTTGGCACACAAAGAATCACGTCTTGAACATAAGGACGAACATTTGGCCTGGTCTAGAGCTGCATCGTAGCTTAATGTCGGAAAAATCATTCGCATTATGCGTTTCTGGACTCGTTCGATTCTTTCTGACAAGTTGATGGTCAAGGATGAATGCCATACCGGACAGCAGTATTCAAGCAAAGGTCTAATGAGTGTAAGATATACTCGTAGCAGATGAGACGATGAAACACCACTGCGCTTAAGGACACGTAGAATGTGTAGTCTCTTTGATGCTTTAGTTACTATATCACTAATGTGCAAATCCCACTTAAGATTATTTTGGATCATTATACCCAGTCATTTGTGGGATTGTACTCTTTCAAGGTTAATATTTTCAACGACCAAGGTGGGTGGAGGCTGCTCGACGTCGCGCGAAAGGTGACAATCATCTCCTTACACTTTTTTGGGTTCAGTTTCATATTATTGATTCTTGTCCAATCACCAATTGCGTTTAACTCGCTTTGCAGTGTAGACACCTCTCTTGTTGGAACAATCTCTGATATTGTTAGGTCGTCTACGTACTTCCAATTACTGGAGGGCGGGGATAATATTTTCAAATCGTTAATCATCATAACAAAAAGGATAGGTCCTAATTTGGTACCCTGTGGGACTCCAGCGTTGTTTGGGAGCCATTGAGACACGCACTGTCCCAACTTAACACACTGCCGGCGATTTGAGAGGAGGCTACAAATCCAGGGGATTATTGAACGGCGCACGCCCAGATCGATCAATTTCGTTATAACAATGTTATGGTCTATTCTGTCGAAAGCCTTGCTATAAAGTCCAAAAAGCAAGCTCTAAGATAATGGCCTGGGTTGTCCATTTCGGAGAGCCAGTTGTGAACAAGATCTAGGAGACAGTAGGTAGTAGATGTCCCTTTTAGGCTGCCAAATTGGCGATTGTCAATTTGTCCTCCTATGTCCTCAATCATCCAATTAACCACAAAGTCTTCGAGAACCTTTGATAACACAGGAGTAAGTGCAATGGGGCGTGTCTCGCTTTCCGCTTGAGCTTGCTTCGTTTTCGGAATGGGTATGATACTAGAATCTTTCCATGAAGCTGGTACCAGTCCTGACGACAGAGATGTATTAAATATTACTGTAACAGGTTCCGCAAGTTCATAGGAGAACTCTTTTAAAATTCGTGATGGAATATTATCTTGGCCCATAGCTTTATTAGTCTGTAGTTTTAGGAGATAATTGCAAACCTCGTGAGCATAAATTGGAAGAGGCGGCTCGGCAGCTGGTAAAAATGTTGGAAGGCCTAGAATATCAAGTGGTGGGATATCGCTTCCTACACTTACAAAGTAATGATTTAAGGACTCCACAAGTTCGCTCTCCGATAGTAGCTGACTGTCTCTCTCAATCGTGAACTGAGGTTGACTTTTCAGTCGGCCTGACATTGTATTAATGATATGCCACCATTGGCGGACATCGTCTTTGCGAATGTTATTGATTTTTTGGGTATAAAAATTGTTTTTTTCTGGTTTCAATCTCCATCTGGACCATCCGTCTATATTGGCGCCACAAATTCGCATCGCCAGTATGAAAAGCACGTTGTCGCTTTTAATAAGTTGCTTTATGTGCCCAGTGATCCATGGTTTGTCAGTGGGATGGCACCTGATTGTGTTCACAGGAAAGAAGTTATCAATTGCATTGCTCAAATCATTGGTAAAGGATAACGTCAGTTCATCCAAAGATGGACTGGATCCAAGTCCACTGAACCATTCATTCGTAGATAACCGTAAACCAGAAACCGTTTATACTCGACTGAGGGTATCGACGCACAGTCCGTTTTAAACACGTATTATTATTATCCTTGGAAGTGTCCTTCGGGGTCCACATGATTATATTATGGTCCGATGATCCAAGTGGGGCAAAAATGTCCGGTGTTTTGTAAAAAGGTTTCAAATTCGTAATAATATAATCTAGAATTGAATCTTGTCTAGTCGGGCGGGTGACAACTTGTTTAAGATTGTGATTTATAACTAAGTCATGTATATTGAGGTGATTGAAGTCGCCTAAAATGACTATACCACAATCCGGGTATTTAGACCGCATAGCATCAACAGAGGAAACAACGTACTCGACGAGTTCCCATTGTTCCTGCACACATTTATCACAATGGTGGATTGTACACTACACATATTGCGATTGCAGATAACGGTCTCGGTAATCGTAGTGGTCGTGCCCACAACCACATACACTCCAGATTTAAGTCCTCCAGTTCTAAGCATCGCGTTATAGGTATATGCTGAGACACATAAACGCACACCCCGCCACCGCGACCACGACCATGCGTTCGGTCCTTTCGATGGATTACATATCCTCCTATCGAAACCAGATCGTCTTCTATCTCATCAGCCATCCAAGACTCAGTAATTGCAGCTATGTGAACTTTGTTGACGGACATAAACGCAGCTAGTTCATCAACCTTTCCGTTAAGGGAGCGTGCATTCAAACAGCAGATGTTCGGGAGTATAGCCTTATTATGTGTTATAATTATATCAACAGGATTACACTGCCTTACTCGTGTTAAATTAGCAGTGTTACGCCTATTTTGTCTAGATCTACAACGACGGCTGCGGGAAGAAATTCTGACTGGAATTATGTGAGCCAGAATTTAAAATAATCAGGCATGTCTACTATTAGCACAAAACATATTAATATCGTGGAGCAGAAAAATTACTACATTTAGACCACATTTCTGAATTGATTTCAAGATGGTATTAAAACTAACGTTACATTTTCCCCGTCCATGTTTCCACAGTATGAGATTCGTCTACGAGAATAGATGCCACGGATTCGTGTAGTTCGCTCTGTAGAGCTTGTAAGGATGATGTGCTTGTAGAATGTTCAGCGCTGCAATAAATAAACAGTGGTCTAGATTGTATGATGTCCTTTATAGTTTTATCAGACAGTTGTAATGCTTTAAAGCCCAACGACTCCATCTCTGCTATTTGATCCGATATAATGCTGGTGAGAGGAGAATACAAGAATACACCTCGTTATAAAGTCTTTGTTCATTCGTCTCTCAATAATCTCTTGCTTCGCGATAAGAAATACTGTAAAGATCATGATCTTTCTAAAACCAGTTGACAAGACAGCAACAACAACATTTCCCAATAACAGGTTTTGGATAGCAATTTGCTGCTCTTTCTTTAAAATTATTTCTCGCTGAGAGTACCTTAAAATATTCAAATAGTCAACGCTTTATTGACACACTCCTTCGCCATGGCGGCCATATTGTGAATATAATGTAAAAATGTGCAGCTGAACCTTTTGATTGACAAGTACCTAAAATACTGGCCAATCCGTTTTCCCCCTCAACTGCGCTCGCCTCAAAATTACCTTCGCCTAACCCCCAACCCCCTAAATTCGCCAGCTACGCCGGTTAGTAGAAAGGCAACTCGTGTTTCGCACAAATTACATACTGCATGATACTGCAGCTCCTAGAGGTCACACTATTTCACATCGGCGACAATGTCATGTCATTTTTATACCACAGTCCTGCCACAGATGGATTATTGGCCTCGGTGGATTAGGGCGAGCATTATTACAGTGAATTTTGCGAAACTTTGGCCGCGTCACTTGCGAAATTTGTTTACAATTTGAGAACTATGAACAGGAGGATGTCAAATTGCAAATAGATTTTGACGGTCAATTTAAACTAAAATGAATGTAATCTTGTTTTTTCGGCTCTAGCTCGCATGATCTCATTAATCCAGCCCACCAACTCAAAATAATCTAGTGTAAAACTTCAGGCGTTGCCTGACATGATATCCGCCGCCAAAATGTAGTTGCAATTTCCGAACTTGCTTGCGAACTTGGTTCGGCATTTCATTATTAATTTCGATAATTTCATGCAAAACTTGCTACTATGATTGGCCAATTTCAAATCAACTTCAGAAGCTCATGTTCTTACTGTAGTTTCCAACCAATTTCGCAATTGTCTTGGCCATACTCGGTCTAATTTGGAAATTGGGAATGTGTGATAACTTCGTAATGAGATAATATAAAAAGACTGTGACGAGGTAGTCTACAATATCTTGGCACAGTGATAATGAAAAATATTTCTTGCCTTTAAATGCGCATATGATGGGCAGAAATAAATTTTCTGTCCGACTCCTTCTATTTATATTAGCATTTTTCCAATGACTGAATTATACGCCCGATATTTCGTGCAATTTTATATATATTTACAAATTGTTATAAAACTCATTTCAAACGATTTCATTGTAAAAGATGAAAATTTAATCATCGGGAAAAGATTGTCCATGAGCATGAATGAATACACCGTCTAGCTCTGAAAAAAACGCCATCAAAGAAAAAGTAATTTTGGATATTCAGTTCTTCGTCCAAAATCTCACATGCGAAACTAGCAAAACAATTGCTTAATTCACGAGGCTGTCTCAATGTTTTCAACTAAAATGTTCTGTCAATAATGTGTATTTTACAAAAGACATAAACAAAATAGTAAATCTACAAGGAAAAAATCTGAAGTTACATATACTATATAATACTAGTGACAAATAACAACTGTTCTCAAATAATTTAATAAGCAGTTAAGTTTATTTCCTGGTTTTTTCAGTAATTTTAAAAATGTTCCGCAACTTCAAACATCTGTATCTCGGCCAATATTGTATCACAATTCAAGTGTTTTATATCAAAATCTAAGTTAAGCCTTTTTGAGTTGAATAAAATACCTGTTGCAGTTTTCGCGATAGATTAAATCAAATACCGGTAATTCTTTTTGGGACACCGGCCGTACATTCTCCTCAGCTCACTGATCTGAAAACAAGGACTAGATATAGCATCTACTATGTATAATTGAAGCCAATGGCCGCCATATTGGAGTGACCACCTCAAATGTAGTGTGGTGTAAGCGACCTTTTTATAGAGGTTCTAAAGGTTTCTAGTTATTGGTGGGAAAGGACAAATATTGTCTAGATAAAAATTGGTTATCTGTGGCCTCTCTTTCTTCCTAAATACGGGAAGCTACGTAATAAATGACAAAGGCAAGAATACCACAAATCGATAATGACCATGAATATTATTTGTACTGAGCTCTACCTAATGATGACCTTTAATGACCCTTATGGGTGATATCCACATATTTCGAGCACAATGTGTTTCTCTTCGCTCTTGACCCCAATCCCAACAATATCCCGATTCCCAAACCCCTAACCCAAAGTAAAGTTTTAGGATGCTCAACGTTCTTATTTTTTGCTGTTTTAACACTCAACAGTTCTTATCATGCATTGTCATTGTGGATACAAAACCTGACAGTAAGGTAGAGTAAACCACTGTGGGTGTTTGCTTAGTACTTTGCTAATCATCCTTACTTGAAGCTGAGAGATAAGCTGAATTGCGAAGGACGCAGCCTGACTTGACCGAGTCGAAGTTATATTAAAGGCGCCTCTGGCTGCCATCATAGACTATCGAAAGGAATGGACTGGAAATGCACGTTATAGTTCTAATGTTTTCTGAACGGACATCCGTGATACGGCCTATGACGTGTTCTGTCCGTTTCCACGGCAACCGGCATCAAAATCAGAACAAAAAATATGCGATCCTGCATTATTTTTCTCGATTTTATATTATGTGCATACCCTCATTACTACCAAAGTAAGTAAGCTTTCATTTTTTCACTTTGACTGTAAATAGCAACCATAATTTCAGTTTTGTCGAAGCGTCTATATCAAAATGGCGCACATAACATCGACCCTATCTAACTAGTTCTCTTGTGAACAAACTTGAAGATAAGGCTATCACTTCCAGGGGCGCACATTCCAAAAAAGCTTGGGAGTGTCCATTATTCAGGGACCGAATTTTTATATTTGTTTGACCACATCAAAACATGTATTACGAGTTAATGTAAAAATACGTGTAGTGCCAGGGGTGTAGAAGGATTGTTAAAACTTAGGGGGCCGACTCCCATGAGGTTTTTGAAAAACTGGAGTCTGTAGATCGGCGGAAATGCCATTTTCATAGTCTTCTCTACCTCTTTCGTTATAGGCCCTTTCATTAATATATATAAGATTTCAAACATCTAATGTCGAATTCAAATATTTCGCAGCAATTTTCTTTAAAGGCAGTTATTAAACTGAAAACGCCCGCCAAAACGTAACTTTCAACATCATAAAGACCCAATTAGAAACTGCATTTTACAACAGAATTGACTTAAATTTTACTCCACAATACTGACGTGGAAATAGCAATGCAGCAGAGCAAAAGTTAGGAGGTTTTGCGAAGTCGTGGATGGCTATGTCATCTTACATTTGAGTATATTGCTTTAAGAGGAAAATATATCTCTGCATTTTGCAATGTTGATTTCTTTTATTGACAATTTTTGTATCGTTTATTATACGTTTTTTAGACAGGATGTTTCGGACCACTCTGTAATTTTACAATTTGCGCCCCTGATCACTTCATTTGTACAGCATATATTTATGATCTCAAATAACATGTTAACGAAATTAGGGCAGTTACAACTTTGTGCAATATGTCAATCTTGTACAAACGGGATTTTTTCACGACTCTAGTCACTCTACTTGCTCGACTACAAGAAGATCAACATTTTCGCTGTCCTCACTTCTAATCCTGTAACTACAATTTAAATCTACTTAAGGGTTTCTCATCTATACATATTGACTAAAAATATAAATGTGAATGGAGCTATCGCTTTTTTAAACTTCCATTGGGATAAACAAAGCAAAAAATCACTTTTGAGTGCATGCGTATTATTTGAACTACAAAAACTTGCCATTGTTGTTGTTTCTGTATACACTTTTTTAAACCCTGTAACTTCACTTTAAATCTATTTCAGGGTTTTTCATCTGTATATATTGACCAAAAATATAAATGTGAATGGAGCTGTCTCTTTTTTAAACTTCTATTGGGTTAATCAAAGCAAAAAATTAGCTTTGAGTCCATGCGTATTATTTTGAACTATAAAATATCGCCATTGTTGTTGTTTCTGTATACACTTACTTCAAACCCCTCTCTCCTCCGCAGAGCCTCCTTAAGTATTTACAAATAACTTACATGAAGTTTCCTGAATAAAAGTGAGCGCGCGGGGAGTGATGGGAAGATTGAAATGAAGAAAAGAAGGCTCTGCCAGATAATGCAAAAAAGTATGGTTTTCGAACCAAACCTTTTGTTTGACTGCTTTGACATCTTTTTAAACCTGAAATGGACGGAAATGTGGTAGAAATTGAAATAAATCTTCATAATCTGAGTATCGAAGGTCAGTGGAGTCATTTTTATAAAGAAATTTTGCAATTTAGAGGATATTTTCAGTCAACATATCCATATTCATTTGCAATTTCTCGCTATTTTTCGGTGCAAATTGACAGAAGAAGATATTAATGTTGGATTCACTCCAGGAGAGTCAAGTACGCCTGAAAAGGAAAGTGGAAAACATCTCTTAACACCCTCGAAGGTTGATATCGAACCGCCATATTTATTACATTAACTGGCAGAGGCTACTTTTATTTCGCTCTTCCCATCACTCCCTGCACGCTCACTTTTCCCTCACTAGAAACTTCATGTAAGCCTCTGCGGAGGAGAGAGTTCAAACCCTGTAACTTTACTTTATATCTATTTCAGGATTTCTCATCTATATATATTGACTAAAAATAGAAATGTCAACACAGCTATCAGCAATTTTCAGTTTATTTGCAGGCTATTTCGCTACCGTTTATTTATCTACATCGTTTGGTAATGTCTGGTTTCTTCAATACCGTTTAGTTATGTACAATTTTAGTTGATTTCACACATGCAGTATGTTGCCGTTTAGTTGTCTGTAGTTTTTAGTTTATTTCAGAGTACATAGTCGCCGTTTGTTTATCTGGAGAAATGCGCTGTTTTATAATTATACAATAGGCAAGGTGGTATTGTTTAATTGTTTCGTAGTGGCTATTAGATTGAAATTATTAACTGAAATGGTGTTGAAAAGGCTTTATTTTCTTGCCTCACTCTAGTCAGCCTGTGCCGCATATGCGAAACACATCAACTGGCCCATGCAGTCTATGGTTTATATTTGGCTATTTCGACACCGTGTGTTTACATACAGTTTTAGTTTATCTATGACTACTTCATTGCCGTTTGTTTATCAGTTTTTAGTTTATTTCAGACTCAATCCTAAGATTGGATCATTGAATCCTAAGATTTAATCATTGAATCCTAAGATTGAACCGTTGAATCCTAAGAGTTAATCATTGAATCCTAAGAGTGAATCATTGAATCCTAAGATTGAATCATTGAATCCTAAGATTGAATCATTGAATCCTAAGATTGAATCATTGAATCCTAAGATTGGTCATTGAATCATAAGATTCAATCATTGGATATATTGGCCGAGTCAACCTCATAGCTTTTTCACATTTTAACCATAACTTTTCATTTCTTTAACCCATACCGGCTGAGCAAGCATATCTCGGATATACTTGTTAACTAATCCAGTTTCTATGACTATGGCTATCAGCCAAGAGTGAATTATTGTTAGGTGAAAGCAATTAAATCTAGTTTTGCATAGTACATATATTTTGTACTTTAAATCATTAAACCGGTGATTAACACAGCCAAACAGTCATCTCCCCAGACATGCCTGAGCGAACACGAACCAGATAACTTTAAGCAAACAGGTTTTACTTTTGTAAGATACTGTATGATATCCTAAGATACTGTATGATATCTTAAGATACTGTATGATATCTTAAAATGATATCCTAAGATACGGCATGATATCCTAAGATACTGTATGATATCCTAAGATACTGTCATAGTCATGCACTATATAGAGCTAGGCTTAACGTAAGTATCAGAGTTAGGGTTAGGGTTAAGGTTAGAGAAAAGGTTGGAGTTAGATCGAGGGTTAGGGTTAAAAGTAGAACAAGTGTTAGAGTTAATGAATTAGTGTTAGTCTTAGGGAGTTCGGGTTAGAGAAAGAGGTAGAGGGAGGAGTGGAATTCATCTTCCTTATTTTTATCTTCCCTATTTCAGGATATTATGCAATACCTTACGACATTATGTTATCTTAGGATATCATACAGTATCTTAGGATATCATTTTAGGATATCATACAGTATCTTAGGATATCATACAGTATCTTAGGATATCATTTTAGGATATTATAGAGTATCTTAGGATATCATTTTAGGATATCATACAGTATCTTAGGATATCATTTTACGATATCATACAGTATCTTAGGATATCATACAGTATCTTAGGATATCATACAGTATCTTAAGATATCATTTTAGGATATCATACAGTATCTTAGGATATCATACAGTATCTTAAGATATCATTTTAGGATATCATACAGTATCTTAGGATATCATACAGTATCTTAGGATATCATTTTAGGATATCATGCAGTATCTTAGGATATCATACAGTATCTTAGGATATCATACAGTATCTTAAGATATCATTTTAGGATATCATGCAGTATCTTAGGATATCATACAGTATCTTAAGATATCATTTTAGGATATCATACAGTATCTTAGGATATCATACAGTATCTTAGGATATCATACAATATCTTAGGATATCATACAGTATCTTAAGATATCATTTTAGGATATCATACAGTATCTTAGGATATCATACAGTATCTTAGGATATCATTTTAGGATATCATGCAGTATCTTAGGATATCATACAGTATCTTAGGATATCATACAGTATCTTAAGATATCATTTTAGGATATCATGCAGTATCTTAGGATATCATACAGTATCTTAAGATATCATTTTAGGATATCATACAGTATCTTAGGATATCATACAGTATCTTAGGATATCATACAATATCTTAGGATATCATACAGTATCTTAGGATATCATTTTAGGATATCATGCAGTACCGTAGGATAACATACAGTATCTTAGGATATCATGCCGTATCTTGGGATACCATTTTAGGATATCATACAGTATCTTAAGATATCATACAGTATCTTACAAAAGTAAAATCTGTTTGTTTAAAGTTATCTGCTTCGTGTTCGGTCAGGCATGTCTGGGGAGATGACTGTTTGGCTGTGTTAATCACCGGTTTAATGATTTAAAGTACAAAATTTACAATGAAAAATTAGATTTAATTGCTTTCTCCTAACAGTGATTCACTCTTGGCTGATAGTCATAGTCATAGAAATTGGATTAGTTAACAAGTATATCCGAGATATGCTTGGTCGGCCGGTATGGGTTAAAGAAATGTAAAGTTATGGTCAAAATGTGAAAAAGCTATGAGGTTGACTCGGACAATATATCCAATGATTGAATCTTAGGATTCAATGATCCAATCTTAGGATTCAATGATTCAATCTTAGGATTCAATGATTCAATCTTAGGATTCAATGATCCAATCTTAGAATTCAGTCTGAAATAAACTAAAAACTGATAAACAAACGGCAATGAAGTAGCCAGAAATAAACTAAAACTGTATATGTAAACACACAGTGTCGAAATAACCAAATATAAACTATAGACTGCATGGGCCGGTTGTTCAAAATCCGGTTAGCTTAACCCTGGGTTAGTGGTAACTTTCATACAACTTTTTTCAATCAACCTTGTACTGGGCGATAGAAGTTTTTGTTTATAAAGTTTTGAAATAAAAAAACATGTAGAAGTATACAAACCAGAACAGCAGATTAAAATTTAACCCAGGGTTATATAGCGTTAACCGGCTTTTGAACAACCGGCCCCAGATAAACAAACGGCGACTATGTACTCTGAAATAAACTAAAAACTACATACAACTAAACGGCAACATACCGTGCATGTGTGAAATCAACTAAAATTGTACATGTAACTAAACAGTATTGAAGTAACCAAACATTACCAAACGACGTAGATAAATAAACGGTAGCGTGGGAAAATTTATTGCCCTACAATAATAGAAAATAAATGCGATGTAAATCTAATATCAAACAAACGGTGTTTAGTGCTATTAACAGTGAATTAAAGAAGCTATCGTTCGATGAACACATCCATCATCCGATCATCGAAACACAGCTGCCGTGCGTGTCAAAATCGTTGGGAACTTATCAAGATATAAAGACTTGAGGCAAGATATTTGCAGTCAATTTAAAAGATATACGGTCAAGCGGTGTCTACGATTTGTCGATAGCTCTTCCTGCTGCTTCTTGTGTAGCTTTTCTACTTTAAAAATTTGCGCAAAATAACACAGCTCACCAATTATTCGAGCGGTGAGTGAACTGCTAAGCTCCCGTCGGAGTCGTCGGATGGCGCAGTCGTCAGGGCAAGCGCCTTTCGCCTCTGAGTCTTGACAGGGCCGGATTAACGTCGCGCGAGGCCCGTGGCAGATTTTCAGCGCGAGCCCTTTTATGCTAACTGTTCGCGGGGTCGCTTTGCACGTGACCTGGCGAGTGGTGTGATTCCAAGTCTGCCAATCAGCGTTGAGATGTAGAAGTGGTGATGGGCGTGGATAACTCGTTCCAGCTCTCCATATTTTATTTCTCCATTTCATCAGAGCTGCCAACGTATGGAACACTATTCCTCCTTCTATTAGAGATACAGCTAAGTCAATAGCATCATTTAAAGCTTTACAACGCAAACACTATGAAGATCTAATGATCAGTATCTACAACACGGGAATATTTAAGTCTGTCTGTGTGAAATGTGACACAACTCGTCCACTACGGCACTTATTATCAAAATCATGTGTTAGCTCAATTGAACTGCATGGTTATTTATTAGTATTATTTCGAAGTGAGCATTCATTCTTTAGTGGCAACGCTAGAATTGGTACGCAATGGCCTACATGCGGCACTGACAGATCCAAAAAAAGGAATTCAGTGCATTTTTTCTTAAAATCAGGGCAACCTTATTTGTATGATGATAGGCAATTAGCGGGCAAGAAAAACAATGTACGCGAGATGGGTTGTACTTGTATATAAACAACTTGATGTTGATTGCTTCAATTTGAAACATTGTCCAAGATCCTTTTGTCATGATATAATGGTTCTATATAAAAGCGCCACAAGCCTACAACGTAAATGAAAGTATAATCTCAATATATTAAACCAACAATTATACCATGACAAAAATCCTCTAATCAAAATATGTGTGGTTATACTGAACTATAAGCGTAAACAGTCAAAAAGTTCTGAAAGACTCAAACAAGACTTTGGTTAAAATAAATTGTACTACAACTATTATAATTAGTTATGCACCAATTTAGTATTTGGAACAACCATATTATCGCAAATGATAGATACAAGCTGGAACATTTAAAGTACTGTAACTAACCAACAACCTGAATATTTGACTTTTGTTCTCTAGCACTTGTTTTTGGACTGAGCGACGTAAGCTAGGTAAGCTGCGAAGTTGAAAAAATAAGTGTGAAATATAACGTCGCAAATATAATTTACTTTAATTAGCTTGCAAAGTGGGCAGATGTGTTTGCATAACTCAAAGTCCAACGTTAAGGAGGACATTGACAATACATGTATGCAAATGAAGTGCTCCGCCGTCAATCAATCTTAAGGTATTTTTCGCACCGTTAAGTACTTAACACTTTGCAAGCTAATTACAGTAGCCTGGGGGTCGTAACACTTGTAATGACACGTAAATTATATTTGTGCGACGTTGTGTTTGAGAGGTCGAAGCATTCATTCGTAACCGTGATCGCATACAACAGACTTATCAAGATTCCTCACTTCTGAAAGAATAGAAATGTCTGGTAAGTTGTAACCAGTATTCCCACATGTCACTGTTTTTCCATAGGGAATGCTGCGCATTGAGAGATGAAAATCATGGGGGCTCATCAGAGCAAGCGCCTTTCACCTCTTGAGTTCTATTCTCGTTGAGGACTTTACTCCTCACACTCATGTGAAAAGAGCAAGTCAACACTCGAAAGTGGTGGCTTTTCTCCGGGCACTCCGGTTTCTCAACGGAAAGTTGATTGGGCCCATGGGTTAGGATAGAAAGATTAGGAAAGTTATATATCACAATTGTAAAAATAACGCTCTATCGAGTGCGAAGTCGCTGGGGGCTTAGGGCGATTAAAATTACCCTATTTCACATGCATATGCAGTATATACTGCCTCCTCCGCAGGCTCTTCTATATGTTAATATAGTATATATACTGTATAGATCAAATATAAATATCAGTAATATCTAGATCAGTGGTTCGGAGTGCGCGGACACTGCAAGCCCGATAAAAACGCACGCCCACAACCAAGGACGAGCGCGCAAAGGGAAACGCACGCAACTATTCGTTTTCCTCATTAATTATTCTAATTATTCGTTTTCCTCGTTAAATAATTCTTTTTTTTCGTTTTCCTCGTTAATTATTCGTTTTTTTTCGTTTTCCTCGTTAATTGTTCGTCTTTTCCTCATTAATTATTTGTTAGCAAGCGACTGGGGACGAGGCAGCAGTAGAACAATTTCGCGTCTATATTTCTGACCTTTCTTGAAGTAAAGGTTGTTTTGAGTGAAAATGGTCCTTTAAAAAATCCGAGCACCATCGTTCCTTCATAGCGATATAATCCAGTGCCCTCTCTCAACACACAAATTGCATGCAACATCAAACAATGACGTCTAAAGATGTTCATCATTATTCATCATTTTCGGCTAAACTGTATATAGTATATCTGTATATGTTAATCAAATATTTATTCAAATATGTCAGCAGGGAAATTAAACTAAACAAATTTTAGATTTTCTGTTATTGAGTTACAGTTAGTTCACATTAATTTTCACAGACCATATTTCAAGAAAGGTCCGAAATATAGACGCAAAATTGTTCTATATATACTGTGCATGCATGTTTTATTCTATATTGTAACGCACTCGTCAAATAAGAACGCTTTGAAACTCCGTCGTCTTAGGCAATGACTTGAACTATATTACTATTTCATAACATATAAGTGCTATAAACATAGACAATGTCAATGCTAAATTTATTATCTCAACATGCGGCTTTTGAGGGATCAATTCAAGCCCTTCAAAACAAGATCAATGCAGGCCTAACCGCCTGTATAGTTCGCTACAATTCAGATTTGTTTTATAGTTTGTGATCAAAATTCAAAACTTTGAATATCAAGCATTCAAGGTCTTTTGCCTATTCAGGCATCAATATTTCAGTGTTTGTTGATTTAATAATTGCTATTTCATTGAATTTTAACTGACGTTATATATGTTAGTGCTATGTGGCCTCGCATGTCTAACGCACAGCGAATTAAAATGCTTTGCGGCCGCTATAGTTTTTGACGTGAAACTAGCGCCACATAGCTAATGAACGTCTCGTTCTATTGAGTAGCGTAAAGTTGCTTGGGCTATAGTTGCTTGGGCTATATATTTCAATCTTATCTACTGGGAATTCATACCAAGACAATCTGGAAAAATTCCAACTTCCAACGTTACAAAGTCGAAGAAAAGACTTGTGTGACAACTTATTTAGTAAGATAATATGTGATGAGTCACACAAGTTGTATAAATTACTTCCGCCAGAACACCAATCAAATTATGTCCTTTAACGTTAAATGTAAAGCTATTCGTTACCAGAAAACTTTTATTCCTACGATGTGTAATCTTTTTAATAATTCCTAGATACACTTTAGGTTTTATAGCATGCATTTTTTAACTATTATATTGTTATTAAATTATACTCATATTGTAAATTAATTACGCAATTCAGCCCCAGGGCTGCTAATGTAATTATGTTTAATAAACTATCTATCTAGCTCTCATCTATCTATAGTAAAATAATTATCGTCATTTCCCGATAAATTGATTTTATCTATCTTCTATGTCTATGATATAGAAAGTTTAGTATACAGCAACTGGAGTACCGGTTTAGTCCGATCTTATTTTTCCCAGCAAACTGTCAACTGATCAAAATGTGTTAAGTGCATTTCCTTAATCGTCTTTAGACCCATTGATTTAGACCTACGGTATAACCGAATTTGTTTGATATCTGAATAATCTGATGAATAAAATGGACGCAGGTCGCATGGATGCTATATAATCATAAATGGATGCTGCACAGCAAACCTTGCGGATGACGATTTCATGAACGAAATGAGGACACTAGCCTAAGAAGCGTCTGCCGGTTTGACGCGATCGCCTTTGCACAAACGAAGCTCGCATATACGAAGCTCGCATACAGCTCGTTTTAAGCCCTGTAAATATGATAATGTATCTTAACGATCTAATAAGGCAATTAATTAAAGCATGATGTCCAAGGAATTTATATAAATATACGTAATGTTTTATTATTTGACCAAGCCGCTGTCACGTTTCGCATTGTTGATTTCAACTTATTCCCTTCAACTTAAAACGTTATTGAAATATTAAATCTGCGATATAGTGTTCATCGTTCTGCTCATCCTTACTCTTAAAGGCATTCGTGTAAGCGAGTAAGCAGTGTCTATTTTGGTGTTTATGATAAACTTTATTATTGTGTGAAAGCAAGGCCGTAGCTAGACCGATAATTGGGGGGTGTATATTCATATATTCGTGTTCTGCCCGACGGTTTGCGATTGTTTTTACGGTATGTAAACATGTAGCCTGCGAAGCAGTCGCTTTATTTTTGAGGTGTTATCATATAAATGGGCGATAAAATAATCGGGCGGAAAAAATTAGTGGGCGGAAAAATAAACGGGCGGAGGCCGCCTTCCGCCCGCTTATTTTTCCGCCTGCTTATTTTTTCCGCCCGCTAATTTTTTTCCGCCCGATTATTTTATCGCCCATTTATTGATAAAACTCAAAAATAAAGCGACTGCTTCGCAGGCTAGTAAACATGAATATATGAATACACCCCCCCATTTATCGTGTCTAGCTACGGCCCTGTGTGAAAGCTATTTACTTATCCGATATATTGAGTTACAGTGAGCTTTCTGCACTGAGTTCAGAAATACGAACGCAAATTTTTCCATATACATGCTTCGCAAAAGGTGTTTAACACACAGAAAATGAAAACTCTTCGAAAGCGTCGCCATGTGCAAGAATCTTTATCAACTATAACATAACGCGACACGCGCTCTATAAACCAAGACAATCAAAATTAATGTAAAATTGGTCTTGTTGTATCTCAACGAGCGGCTGTTTAGTAGATCAACTCAAGTGCTTTGAAACAAGGTAATTGTAGGTCTCTTCTCCACAGAGTCTATTTTTGTATATATTTATGAAATCGAATATTTATGAAGATAGCGCAATCATATGTAAATGAACATATATGGGAATGAACAGCATTACCTAATGTCATGCAGTAATACAAAGCTCGTCGATCTCAGAAAAAAATTTATTGCTAATCTTTATAATATAAATAATTCTTTTTCTTCATTGGCTTATCAAGATATATTTAAATATGTTCTTTCTATGCAAGACAAAACAATAATGTCTTTAGTCGCAAAATACTGCTTTGACATACTAACAGTATACGATATGTTGTAGATCCGCGAAACACCGAAGGGCAAACCTAGAGTTGCCGGGTACAGGTGCCCAAGCAACTAAATAAAATAGGTACGCTAAGCGTAAATGTATCTGCTCATGGTGATGCCACAGTTGCCCATGAAGGAGTAATATTCAACAATAGGCGATTTCGTAATTACGGGCGCCCGCATTTTGCAAAGGGGGCAAACACAATAAAGCAACAATAGCATGACTCTAGGGACAAGTATTCCCATTGGGACGAGGTGTATATAATTACTACGGCTGGCAGAGCCATAGGTTTAATGTCCCTGTCTTTTTTTTTCGTCATCGTCGTCGTCCTGGTTTTTTGGGGGTGTCACAAACTTGCACTCCCCCAGTCACCCAAGTCATCCGCACAAAACGCATGCAATTTTCTTGTCAATCTTGTGTGCATCTTTATAGAATACTTGCGCATTTTGAATTACGTACTTGTGTTTTAACCAGATCAATAACGCATCAAGGGAACGATACGATAAATGCAATACGAACGAGAAACGTACAAATCATGCTGATATTCGTCACGCACAATGTAAAATATTCGACATACTTGAGATACTTCAGTCTATATAAGCTAGGGTATTATATTTCCAACAACAAACATTGCGCCTTCAAAACTTGACGATCGTAAAGCGCATCGCTCTAAAACATCTATACTCTACAATAGTTTGAGCGAACCATACGTGGGTATTTATTTGTATTTGTGGGAAACTAAAGAGAAACTAGAAATCAGTGTTGAATATAATTCAGACATAAACGCGCAATAACGAGCTCTATTTAATATTAGCGTTCAAGGGTCAGCTGTCACATATTCTTGATAATTATATTACACTGCAAACGGGTCAAGTTTTTACAAGAAAACCGAAGAGCTTAGTTCTCCATACGTATTGCAATATTTTAAGATGATCCTGTAGCTTCTCATTATTATACTTCAATTTGACCCAAACGCTTGAACAGACTCGATATCAGTATTCAGCGAGACACATTCGTGACGACAAATAATATGAGGGATATTATATTTCCAACAACAAACATTGCGCCTTCAACACTTGATTCGGCGCATTGCCCTAAAACATATATTATACTCTTCAATAGTTTGAGCGAACGTACCATACGTGGGTATTTATTTGTATTTGTGGGAAACTAAAGAGAAACTAGATATCAGTGTTGAATATAATTGAGACATAAACGCGCAATAACGCGGAGCTACTAATTAGAGTTCAATAGTCAGCTATCACATATTCTTGATGACTATTACGCTGTAAACAGGTCAAGTTTTTATAAGAAAACCGAAGACGTTAGTTCTCTCTACGTCTTGCAATATTTTAAGATGATCCTATAGCTCCTCATTATTATACTTCGATTTGACTCAAACGCTTGAACAGACTCGATATAAGTATTCGGTGAGACGCATTCCTCACGACAGCAGTGGAATACGCAAGACATTTAATCGCGTGCACGGCGCACGTATTGGTCAATGCAATAAGATAATATGCAATCTTTGATAAGATGCAATCTTTGCTTGTGGGAAAAATACTGCATCATATGTAAACCCAATTAGCTACATTGAACAAATGCAATGAATTAGTCTCTTCATGCAGACATGCCAAAAAATTCCTTTTATTGAACATTTAAAGACCACTAAACACTTTATCGCTATTTTAAATATACCGCGCGTCAGGTTTAGTGTAGATAAGATAATATTTCCGCGTCCTGTCAATTTGTCAACTAACATGTTAATTGCTTTGCGTGCTTTGTAAATAGGATTAATTTTCAGCTTTCATCCACTTGTAATACTGTAAAGTTTTTTCTGCTAGTCATTAGGCTAATTTATCTGATGAGTGCCTCATCTTGTGGTACGAAACTAAATTGTAATAAAGATGCGCAGTTGAATCTTAATATATATACATATACATATACATATACATATACAATTATACAATGTTTTATTTTTAATATGTTGTAGTATTTCTTATATAGGCCTACCTTAATGGCTTAATCTTCGACAGTTTGACTGTTTAACTGTTTAGTTTCTCCTTCAGAAATAGAACAACTACATTTGAAATTGGCCACATATTTTAAAGCATTCGTTCTAGTCCATACTTTCGTATTGAAAACCTTCGTATTTGCACGTTTTTACATCAATTAACGACGTTTTGTCAAATTATTTTGACATTTCAAAACATAAGAGCCATGTTGAATTTAAGATCTAGCCTGCGAACAGGCAAAATTGAATGATGCCATGGCCTTGGAGAGCATTACGTCATTGCATTGTAAGCCACTTGCTGATTGGTTATCAATTAAAATAAGCTCGTCGCTGAATGGCTATAAGCTAACAGCAAACAGCAAACAGCTAACAGCACGATGGCAATATATCTGCATTCGCAGATACAAAAACCCGACCCAATATCATGGGTCACTGAGCTATATACGAAACTGGAATAGTACCCAGGACTTTTGGCCGAGTCGTCAACGAAAATTGGAGAAAAGCCGAAGACCGAAGCCGAAACCTATAGTCGCCTGAGCACTTGATGTAGTCGGTCACTGTAAAGCCCCAATCATGGGGAGTGAGCTTAATAACGTGTGTATATATGTATGTACTACGTTCAATATTTGGCATGGCATTGGTACAAAAGTTGCCCGTGCAACTTGTATCCGTGTTTGGTCCACTAAGAGCGCCTCTCGCTGGTATTTTTTGTATTTGTGCAGACACAATCTAACATCCCGAATATTTAACAATATTTGATTTCCAAGTTATGAATTTTGCTCGCATGCACAAAATAATATGAACGAACCCTGGTGATAAAGTAACAGCACTTTTGAAATGTCTGTCATAATGTCACACTGCACATGGGCGTAACGGGCGGGCGAACTGAGACGAAAGTCACGGGTACAAGTCTAGGTGTATAGAAAAAGGTAATCCAAATTACTTTGGCATGTTATCGCGCGCCGAATATATTTATGGTCCAATGCGATCCGATGAAAAATAAGTCTTCGAAAACACATTTTTCCACCTGGTCCTGGGAAATAAACGTGCTTCGAATTTTCAAACATTTCCCCAATGCAATTCATAGTTGCATATTTGTGAAACGTACAGCAATGCCAGTTAAGTCTGCCATGTTCTAACCACCAAATTTCGTTGTAAAATCCTGATTTAAACATCACTCAAACCAAAACTTGATCTGAATAGCCCATGCTTATCGTCATGGAAAAATGCGTTTTCGATGGGGAAAAGGTATTATTCGACAGCTAATAAATTGATCTTTATTTGTGCGAAAGAAGAAAATATATAACTTAAGTAATAAACGCACGAAAATATGCTAAAGTGGGATCACCTTTTTTTGATAAATTATACGCCCCGTATAATAAGCGTTATCCCTTGAGCGATATTATAACAGGAACAAAATTTGTTGTTGTTACGGCCTTGTCACACTTACATTAGCTTCTCTTACGTTTGGATAAACGTTTGAAAACTACAGTGTGCGCATGACCATCGTTAGATTGTAGCAATTAAATAACATTGCAAATTTTGCAATGCTCTCAGAGACGACAGCGAGCCTTTAGAGTGGTGGCGATGGAAGTGTTCCTCAAATATTCTATGAATTAATTTATCAAACCGCTGAAGATCCGTGCAAGATCTTCAAAACACTCGCTTTCGACTAACATCATGACGTCATCATGCATAAGGTCTATTGGTTCATGTGAGCAAATGAATTGCTAAAACATTTTAGGAACACTTCCATTGCCACCACTGTAGTACTCTTGTATACATGTTGGGTATAAACATGTACGTACTTAACCTTGCATCGTTTGTTTTTCCAGACGTCTTCCGTGAAGAGCTTATTAAACGTGCTGCCTTCTTCGATCAAATGTTCGGTGAAACTAAGTTCGATGAGATTCTGAAGTATTATACCGATGATTTCATGTGTCTTTATTCTGGCCAGCCAATTATAAAGGATAAAGCAGGTTTGGAATACACCACTGATCTGAGAATAAGGACTGGATAAAGCATCCTATTGAATTCAATGAGCCAATTTTGAATCAGATTTTTAAATTTGTCAAGTTTTTGACAAGTCACATCGTTAGCAGTTTAAATTATGTATAATCTACCTCAAAAATACATTCAAAGGTAGATCATACATCTTTCTACCCACACTGGCACCGCGACGTTCGAGATTATACTAAAAATCAAATATATTTTCCTATATATCTTCAGAAATATACCTTCCAACATATGTTCTAATGAGGCTTATGGCGGCCATATTGGTGTGTTCTCACTAGATATTTACCGGCAAATTTACGGAGAAAGAAAAAGCTCCAATGACAAATTCTTATCTAGGCAATAATTCTCCTTTCCAATCAATAACTAGAAACCCTTAAACCTGTTTAAAAAGTCGTTAAACCACGGTAGATTTGCGGTGGACACACAAATATGGTCGCCATTGGCTTCAATTATGCATAGCAGATGCTCTATCCAGACCTTATTTTCAGATAAGTGGCATACACTCTACAGTGTATAAAACGAATCGATATATATCCTCGATTCAAATGTAGATTTTGAAAAGAATAGAGCAGCAAAGCATATATATTTACATTCATTTGAAAGCTTAGCCATTCAGCTTTCCAACGGTGGGTATTAAAGTTACAGTAGAAATACATGTATGCAGCAACCTCGCGGCTCATTTAAATGAAATTATATTCCCCAAAATTTATTGTAACCATGGCAACGCAGAACTGGTGAACCGGCCGTACATTTCTTGAGGGTCATAATGGGGGTCCTTTGGTCTCAGTTGTCAGCTAATATTCGAGCCAATTGCCAGCTGTCAGTAAGACATTTCGTAAAATGTCAATTCTAAAATTCCTGATTTATCATTTGTCAGTTGTCAGTAAAAAATACAGGCAAATGTTAGTAGTCAGTTAACCCCCATTCACCCCCTCTTTTTTGTATGTTTTTGTACTAAATTTCAAAATAGTGGGAAGATTTGTATTTGAAACAGTAAAATTATCAATTGCCAAATTGTTTAAAGTAGGCATGTTATTATGTACTCTCTTCACTTTCAATAACTGAAAAATTTAACCGTAGTCGTAGACGTCTCACAAAATGTTTCGGAATTTTCAAAATGATTCATAAAACTTCACGCCAATGCCATTTTCCCACTTCGTCTTTGTCTTTAAAATGAACAATGTAAAATGAAGCATGCTCAGTGTTTCTCTCTTATAACAGATCTGAATTTATACTAAAATGATTAATCAATGTTGTATTGAACACAAAATATATTAATCCAATGGCAAGCATGCAAAATAAACACTATAACCGTTATTAAATACGTATCTTTCAAAACTCCAATTAATTAAAGTGAAGTTCCTCTGAATATTTTCATTTACTCATTTATTTTGTTTCGTTTGTCGGTAAAATTCCCCCACTCCCAAGCAAAACAAAAAACAAAACAAACTTTTTGGAAAAATTATTGAAAAATTCCAGTTGTGCTTCTGACGTCACATTAAAAACAAATATTGGTTACAATTCCATGACACGCACGAAATAGGGTTAGGGTTAGAGATTCGGTCGGGATTGGGGTCAAGATCAAAGAGAAATATTCGTGATTGCATTCATGGAATTATAACCCAAATATTCGTCTTAGCCAATCATGTGATCGCTAGTCACGCATAAATGATCATAATTTTCCCGTCCACGCATCGCAGCGAGCGCACTGAGCTAACTCTATCTTGAGAAACGGCTGCTAATGTCAGTCAGGTAGAAGAGTGTCCGCAAAAACATGGGGGATTTTGGCATTTCCTGACGCCAATTGGTTCCTTTTGCCATTAAATTGCCACTGACCAACCGCGATCCTAATTTTTATTAAACAAAGTCCTTCGCCCAACAATTTTTCGCACAAAATTGTGACATAAATTTTTAAAGTTAAAAATAATTTTTTTTTAATTTTTCTGATTTTCTCCCACTTTTATTGCTTGTCTTACAACGTCAAGACAAAGCCCCTTTGATAATATGCTCGTGGGTGCAATAATTCACTATAAAGGAAGGATATTTCTTCTCACAGTCAGAGCCACAGATGATACATGTATTAAGATTCGTGATTTTACTTTCCGGCAAACCGCAAACATAATTATAATAAACATGTTAATTTTATGGACGCAAATTCTGATTTTCCAAAGATATAGTTCTCCATTGTGATTCAACAATGTATATCACAATGAGCTACACGGATTCACGGGCAATATTTCCCCCCCCGTGGCAATGCAATGGTGGTAAAATCGTTGCATTGCCGTCTCGAGAGAGAAAATGCTCGTGTATCATGCTCTGCGACGGCAACGCAAATCTTCGCGAATCCGTCGCCGAAATTCCACTGAAACCATTGAATTTTGGGCAACGATTACCGAAAATTAGAAGGTGTGGGCAGGGCTAGCGCTGATGATTGACAGGTTTTTGACCAGGTTTTTATAAAAAACTTGATTATAATTGCCCGAAATATTGCAGGTGTAGCCACCTTGTGCGACGGCAATGCAATACTTTTATCAACCGTTGCGTAACGATCGCAGCAAAAATATTGCCCGTGTATCCGAATATTTAGGAGCTTTAACAAAGTTTTGCCAGCCAGAGAAAACTAAACAAAGCAAGGGATATACAACATTCGATATAACTAAAACTGACTGATTGAGCACTCGCTTTTATGTTCTTTTATTTACTGTTTTATTGCCAGAATTACAGCAGTTTATGTAAATTTATGTTTGTTGTTTTATACATATTTATGGTATGTTACCATAGTATTGATAAGCCATATGGCTTATATTACAGACAAGTCTCTCCCGGGGGCATTTATACCTGGGTGGTATAGATCATTTTGCCTGGTCAAAGGGTGTGATCCAGACATAAGGTAAAACGGCACGGAAAAACCAAAAAGGTTTTGGGTACCTCAAGCCACTAGCAGGAATCCACAGGTATCGCCCATGTTTTTGCCACACCTTTTTATGCCGAGCACTCCCTCCAGAAATATGTATAGCTCAGTGCGCGAACGACTTTGGATTCCGCTATATTCTCGATCACATACGTGGGTGCAAATATCCGAGCGGAATTAGTAAATTCCAAGAATTCCAAACTCGACTATGAATCAAATAACATATGATAGTAAAATTGCACATAAACGGAAGTGCTGCCTTGCTACATAAACGGAATGCAAAATTAACTTGTAGTTATACACATACAAATACACACTGTATGTATCAATTTATTAACACCGTGATTGAATACTGTTGTCGACTATCGTCAATACTAAATTTTTGGTACCAATATTAATACACGTTAAATAAAGAAATTAATCCGAGGTCACAATGTCAAGCATATTAGGCAGATCGTGCTACACCAGCTTACAGCGTGACGAAAAGCATATATATAAAAAGCAAAAAACCCCGCAAACAAACAGGTTTACAATGTTGCATCATATTTATTGTAGCATTATATATACAATATAGGCAACTATATGTTGTATCATATTGATCGACAATTGCAAATTTGCAATACTACCAATAGTCGCCAAAGGTTATCATAGACGCCACGCTGGGAAGCCGCGCACAACCAACACTGAAAGGCAGATTTAACAGCATATGTTTGATGCATGCGCAAATTAGAAGCAAATAAAATAGCCACTGAACATATTTGACAATGCGTTTGCCCTCAAAACTTGCCATCGTGCAGTTACATTGTCATTGAAAGTTGAAACAATCTCATGCGCGTATAATTCATAGTTACAATAAACAAAACATGAATGTCGATTAATTTCGTGTGAAGACATTAAAAATTTAAAATTTGTTGATATAAAGACTTGATGAAAGCACATTACGAATATCTTTCTACCCCTCTCTCCTCCGCAGAGGCTTTTAAAGGAATATTAAAATTCATTGAATATATTTCGCTTAATAAATTTCGCAATTGCGCTAGAAGGTGCAGGGTGTGAAGATAAAGGAGGGGCAGAAAAATACGCGTAGCCGGCGCCCGAGATCTGTCGATATATGTGACAAATTGTCGATATCTGTAACAACAAACAACCCATGGTATATCCTTTGGTTTTATGTTTCATTTTTTTTAATATAGCGATACTTCGGAACAAGATCTACTGGCCAACATATATATTTTGATATTACATTGTTGTTCGGGACTGACCGATGATTATCTAATTAAGATTTGTTGACATGCACAGCGCACGGAAATGAGAGTGGGAGCGAGTTGACTATTCCGTGGCGAAGGAGTAGAGTTAGAGTTGTGAGCGAGAGTGATTTAGTCTAATCGATAGACAAACAGCGAATATATATATATATATATATATATCGGGGACATTGCGGTAATCTGGGACACAAGGGTGAACCCAGATTTATTTATTTGTTACTTTTTGTTTAAATATAATTATCTGAACTTTGAATACTTGTGAAATTGAGACGTGTCGGGAACTACGTTAGGAGAGGAGGCAAATTCTCGACATTGTTCTAATACGATGAAAAAGTATCTTGATAAGTCTCGCTTCAGTCATGACCTAGTATGCCATGGCCGGGAGTGTCGATGATTTCGCTATGCGGATTTCGCTTTTTTGTATGCTGCAAAATCAATGTAATATTGACAGCTGGTTAAACTGTGTATAACTCTGTCTTTCACCTAGTTGGTACTATTAAATTGCAGTTGCTTTATGATATATTTGTGTTGGCAAATAAAGTATACACAAGTGAAATACTTGCTCCAATATTATTAATACAATGATATTTATACCCAGCTGAAATAACATCAACATTATATAACTAAAGTTACCTTCCAGTTGGGTTGAATACTTTTTGATTCCCACATTATTATGTGCTCGGTGCTCCTATTCGGGCACGATATTGCTCAATTGTTACTCCCATTTATGCAGTACTCTACAGTCACCACAAGGTTGTCTTACCTTTCAATATTTTTCACAAGCACAGCGCTTCGTTCAGTATTGAATATAGTTTGAATATAGTTTGAATATAGTTTGAATATAGTTTGAATATAGTTTGAATATAGTTTGAATATAGTTTGAATATAGTTTGAATATAGTTTGAATATAGTTTGAATATAGTTTGAATATAGTTTGAATATAGTTTGAATATAGTTTGAATATAGTTTGAATATAGTTTGAATATAGTTTGAATATAGTTTGAATATAGTTTGAATATAGTTTGAATATAGTTTGAATATAGTTTGAATACGTGTAAACACACGATATAAAAGTCTGATCAAACCGATCAGCTCGAACACAATCGCTCCAAAGTCCAAACAGTATGCACCTAAAAAAAGAAAGCAGGAATGAATTCCCTTAAAAAATATGACGATCGTGGAACAAAAGTCATTGTTTGCTTGCAAGCATTGAAAATAAGTTTACACTTCATTTAACATTGATAAAAAGATAATATTTCTGGCAATTCGCAGCTTGAGCATTGAAGAACACTCAGCGAAAACAGAAAAATTTTTCATAATCGAGATTGAACCACGCCAGAGGAGGAATCGTCCGTATACCACAATGCATTGCGCTGAAGTTTTTTTCGAAATCAAGATTTTGGGCATGAGCGGCGAGAAAATTGCTGATTTTTACTTAGTATTTTCTCTTTGAAAATCAGATATTTTTAAAGGTACGTGTTGAAATTATTGTAGTATGTGCATCATATTTCACGGTTTTGATTTTGTTTTCTTTCTACGATGTGCTTTAGTTATATTAATTTACATATGTATTGACCTAATTTTCGGGTTACTACTCAAGGCGTAAAAATAGCTTTGAAATGTGCTTTTTACTTTTTGACGGGGAAGTTTAATAAAAATAACATCACTGTATTCATGAAGAGTTTCTCTTTCAATTGATACCAAGAAATCAAAAGAGACTCCACAAACCAACGAGGGTCGCATTTTGAAAATGGGATATTTTGTGATATTCATGCTGCTAATTAAATATGCAATTAGAGCGCCCTGCTTCGAAAGTGATTTTGTTCAAAAAGGACACAAACTTTGTGTTTCTAAGCCCAAATTTATATGAATTACCCATTAATAGTGTAACAACAACAACAACAACAACAACAACAACAACAAGAACAACAACAACAACAACAACAAATAATTTATTTAACACTCAAAAGTACAAAGAAAAAAAAGAGGTTACAAGTAGCTATTTACAAAAGATGAGTGTAAGCCACCTGTAATAACTATTAGTGAGCTAGACTTGGCAGGTGGCCTTTAAATAAGAATCGACAAATAATTATATGATTGACAGAATACATCTAATATTTATACAATCTCAATAAATAGAATAAAGAAAAATACACCAAATACAATAAACATTATTTACAATACAATAGACAAACTAACAAAACAAAACAAAAGGAGCCGATAATATAAATTCAATAAATAAATATTGGAAACTATATAAATTTGATGCTAGTAAGAGCCAATTATCTGATTTTTCAAAAAAATGTTAAAACAAATTACACTCAACGATTTAAATGATTCATTAATAGTGTTCCATAATTTGGGTCCACAAGTGTAGAGAGAAAAAATGTATAATGTCTTTATTAGGGTCTATACACAGTATGCACAATGTCAATCGTATTACATACTATGTAAGTACTTTAAAAAATTAGTAATTTTAACCTAAGGGTATCAACTGAGATGTTTTTCTATTTTCTTTATATTGTAGACAAAGTACTACTGGAGTGGTAAAAGTCAAGTTTATGAGATGAAAGTTGTCTGAATATTATTATAATACTAACCTAGCATTACCCAATTTAGCTAACCTTGAATTATATAAAGTTTTGAAGCTTTGTTATCATTTTACAGTGCCATAGACAGTTTGCATTTTAGGTCTGGTTTCCACCTGGTTGTAACTGTCATGACTAAGTCATGTTCGACAACGAGAAATAGTGTGGATCTGTCTTGTCTTTTGTGTGCTCTATGTAAATCAGTTTTTACTCTACTTAGTAGAGATATATCCACACTCTGTTACATTGGTCACCTTGATATGTTCACAGGTACGACTAAACAGAAACCAGCTATTATATAACTTTGAGTATGAAAGCTGAAAAAATGAGATCGTCACCGAGCAGTTTACATAGACAGGGGCGGACTGCCTATCTCAGATGGGCTTGGACGACCTGGGCTAGAGGGGGCCCTGTACTTTTTGAGTCGTATGTAAAAGCCCATCTCAAGGGGCCCAAATGAGCCTTACAAGCAGGGGCCCACTAGGCTTTTCCCAGGTGGGCCCACTGGGCTTTCCCCAGGTGAGCCCGACTGACCTGTCCGCCCCTGCACATAGATTTCACTCTGGGGCTATAGGGATGTTTACATGATTGGCCTTCTAGCAACAAATTTGTTTTGCTTTAAGGTAAAAACATTAATATCCACAACTCCTTAGATTATTACCCAATACCCTGAACCTTATCTATTAGTCCATCTCAAAGATACTAAACCTTAAGTCATTTAAAAATAAACTATTAGTTTAAAAATTATGTATTTGTGTCCATATAATTTTAAGATTTTAATTACAAGATGTTGTGCTTTGATTTCTAACCTAATCGATGAATAATTAAATACACTGCAGTGGCCTTAATATTGTTGATGGTTGTCTTTTAAGGTGTGTTGATTAAGTGCAACATATGATGGCTAACTCAGATACTTTGGCCATCTGTTTTATGGTATATTTAAAAGTTTATGTTGTATAATTATGAGGGACGAGATTTCATCTTTAAAAATAATTTATGTCCATTTTGGCTTGGAGTGATGTGTCAAGTTCAGTAACTTTAGATGTTCATTCATCTGCATAGCAGTAATGATCGTAAGCCAATCTCAGGTGGCTTGGCTGGCTTGCAATAGTCAATGCTTGTTGTCAGGAAATCTTGATGTATTTAGCTCCTTTGTCACATGAAGCATTACATGTCAGGTGGTAGTGTGTTAGTGCAGGGATTAATTGTATTGTATTGTAAGCATCTGTCTCGCTTTCCATTTAGATTCATACAATATACATGATGTACACATTTCTTTGACATTTATTTATAAAATTAAAGATCATAATAATCTAAATACTTGTTAGAATGTATTTATCATGAATGCAACTACCTCATGAATATCACTCTCAATTTTGAATATTTTTTAAAAACAATAGTGTAGTACACAGACATAAAATAGTTCATATATTGTATTACATATGCTCTATTTACTGTCAGTAAACAGTCCAAATAGAAAATATCCTTTGTCTGATGGTTGTAAGGCAATTATATTAATGCAATTATATGCAACAGAGTACAAATATAATATTCACACAACATTGACAACAGTTTTAATATTAATATAAATGTTGTCTGTTGAAATATCAGATGGGGAACTTTCATGTCTATATGTGGGTGGGTGGGCTAAAAATATTATAATTGGTTGGAATTCATGTTAAATTTTTACATATCAAATAATTTAATTGGTCTTGAAAATAATATGCATTGTTACTAGTAAAATTTTAACTACCTTACCTTGGGAATAATACTGAAAATGTATTCGATATGGACTTAACAATAAAAAGCAAAAATGACTGTACGTTTATAATCGTTTATAACTTTATATATCGTGGAATGAATCACAAGTACTCCGCGACAGCTTGCAGCATTAATTCTACGCAAGATGCAGGCCTAAAATGAACACCAAGTACCAAACGTTCTTTCAAAGTGGACTTGAGCAACGAAGGAATTAATATATCGTGAAATCAAAGTTTTCTTGCGACAAAGGTTTGAAATTTCATCATAATTCGGACATAATTCACTTCTGTGTTGACGTTGTCACTGCGACAGCCAACCGAAGAATGAACGACTCGCTCCAGCGAATTGATAATATGCATTAATATGTGCGAAACCGCAATGCATCACGGTATGTATATTGACGATACCTCCTCTGGAACCACGCTATATATACATAGCTCGGGAGGGGACTGGCACGAGTTATGTCAAGTTTAGTGTGCTTGCAGTAACCCCTCGCCCTATTCTATTAAGATAAAATACTGGTATATTTTGCAAAGAGGCAATCCTGGTCAGCAAATATTGCACAAACTTCATGACGGTCGTATCACTCGTATGCAAAGATCTATTCAAACAAGATATAGTGAAAAATTATCCGAACACACATCACGGCGATGGCATTTTCTAAACTAGCAGGCGACGAGGGTCATGGTTTTCGCTGAATGCTCTTCTTCAAGGCTCAAGCTGCGAACGAGAAGAAATATTATATTTTTATCAAGGTAAGGTGAAGTGTAAACTTATTTTTTAATACTTACAAGCAAACAATGACTTTTGTTCCACGATCGTCATATAGGTGCATACTGTGTTCGCGCTGATCGGTTTGATCAGACTTTTATATCGTGTGTTTACACGTATATTCAAACGATATTCAAACGAAGCCATTATGCCCATTAAAATCAATACAAACGAATAATTGTTGTGTCTGCAGGCTGTGAATCAGGCGAAGGCATAATTGTTGTGTCTGTTGGCTGTGAACAAACAGAAAGTTACAAATGTACAAAATACTGAACGAAGCACTGTGCTTGTAAAAAGCATTGAAAAGTAAGACAACCTTGTAGTGACTGTAGAGTACTGTATAAATGGGGGTAACAATTGAGCAATATCGTACCCGAATAGGAGCATATAATAATGTGTGAATCAAAAAGTATACAACACAACTGGAAAGTAACTTTAGTTATATAATGTTGATGTTATTTCAGCTGGTTATAAACATCATTGTATTAATAATATTGGTGCAAGTATTTCACTTGTGTATACTTTATTTGCCAACACAAAAATTTGCAGAACATATTGCACGTTTTTGTCAAGCTATAGTCTGTCATTTACTCAAATGTCATGCTACACTGTGTATGTTCCATGCCACTGTTGTTGAGAATGGCAGATGATGTTGAGGAAAATCCTGCACCCACATATATGATGTGGTTGACCCAAGTGAAACAGTCTCTGCTGACTTTAACCAGGGCGATACCAAATTTCGACAAAATTCTGGTAAACAATATGTAACCATGTTTTTGACTTCAATAGTATATACTCATATAACAAATGTGAATGCATGGGATTCATCATTATTGAATGACATATCGTGTATAGGAAATAGCTATAGGCAGCATTTCACTTGCGATAGTAACTTCTAGTATTTACATAGACTGTGTCTGGCCACGTGAAATACTATATTTCAGTGGGAAATATACAGCCATTTTAATACGC
Organism: Trachythela sp. YZ-2020; assembly: GCA_016169945.1. Lineage (NCBI taxonomy): Eukaryota > Metazoa > Cnidaria > Anthozoa > Malacalcyonacea > Clavulariidae > Trachythela > Trachythela sp. YZ-2020. The sequence continues at coordinate 2,420,010 of JADLSH010000311.1, read as the reverse complement.
CTATTTACGCATAATTTAGCCTTAGGCATCAGCAAAATAAAAATAAAAATTTGTCATATATATCACAATAAAATAAGTTATATTTTTGTCAATATTTATAACACAAGGCGACCTCAACTTCGAAGTCTTTTTGTATAATTTTAATATTTGAATCATTGTCTCGTATACGTAGTTTCATTGTCTCGTATACGTACTTTTTCCACGCTTGATTCTTCCGGCCTTCTTTCCCCGACACCAGTCCAATATATATTGTATATTAAGCGCTATTTTCTTCTGTAGTTGCTTCAAAACTTCATTCGTAAGCAGCTTTAATATATATTCGCCAACCGATATTGTTTTTACACAGGCGTTTCTTTCAGCAAAAATATAATTCGTTTTTGTTCTTTTCGTTGCAGCAATTTTTTTGCTTGTTTAGCTTTTTCTGCAAGTATCTTTCTGGCATATATTTTCACTAGTTGACTTTCAGTACAGATTTGTCTGTAAAACGTCCTGACTTCCCAGTATTAAAAAACGAAACATGAGGACATCAAAAGTTCAAAACAAAACTTTTTCTGAAAAATGTGCGTTAAATTTCTGCGGTATACATTGAAAAACAGATTATTTGGCTTGGCAATTCACGTGGTTGCTAATTACCAAGTTTATCTCCGCTTGAACTCGCGCACGCGCATAACTCAGAAAACCAGCCATTGCATAATGACTTTGCATTCTGCATTTTTTTTCACACACCCGGCCGGGCGTAAATACCCGAGCGGAATTATTACCCTCGCACGGCGTTTCACGCCGTGGCTCGGGGATTACACACTAGTATATGAACGATAATTCTGAAACTAATTAATAAGACAAAATAAATTTCAATTTCTTTAAAATGTTTAAACATATTTAAAATGTTAAACATTTAAAATGTTTAATCAGCATTTAGAAATCGGGGGAGAGTACTAGTATACTTTAAAAAAATGCAAATTAAGTTTCAAAGTCTTTGAAATGACACATATTGTGACATATATTTTGGAGGTTTTTCGCAAATTTGAGTTTCAAAAATGCTCGCCTTCGCCTCGCCTTTTCCAACGGCACTGGGACTTTGAAATCCAGCTAAAGTTTCCTCATTCTCGTATTTGAGCTATTTCGTCGTAACGATGTATATTTTTTTAGTTTTGAAAGCTTGGTTCGAGAAGTGGTACGCTGCTGCTGGCAAATGCGATCAAGAGGTGATTGAAATCCGGCCGTTAGGTGAAAATGACGCTTGCGTGATTGGCATTGTGAGACAATTTGATAGTGATGGGAAAGCTATCGAACAACACAAGTGAGTTTCTTTTACAGAGCCATCATCACTGATCTAAAACAAGGACTGGATAGAGCATCTGCTATGCATAATGGCGGCCATATTGGTGCCAATGGCGGCCATATTGGTGTGACCACCCCAAATCTACTGTGTTGTTGGCGACCCTTTTAAAGAGGTTTTAATAAGGGTTTCTATTATTGATGGGAATGGGAAAATGTCGTCTAAATAAGAATTGGTCATTTGTGGCCAGTCTTTCTAATTCCAATATAAATTTGCCGGTGAATAACTAATTAGGTCACACCAATATGGCCGGCATAAGCCTAATTTTGTGGTGTTCAAAAGGTTGTAAAACTCATCTGAAGAGATGCTCGAAGTTATATTTCTCAAGATATATAAGAAAATATATTTTCTTCTTAGTATATTTAAACTGCTAACGATATGACTCGTCAAAACGTTGACAAATTTAAAAATATGATCTCATTTAAAATATTCTGGCTTCAAAATTGGTTCATTGAATTCAATAGGATGTTCTATCCAATCCTTATTTTCAGATCAATGGCAATCATTAAAGACACAACATAAAAATCTACCATGATTTCCTACATTGCCACAAGGCAACTGTAAAGGTCCGGTGTCATAGGAATTTCGCCCCCTCCCACCACGAAATTCGCCCTAGGAATCTCTTCCCCGGGGGCGAATTTCCTAGGATATTCGCCCCCTTTAGAATATCCGCTCCCCCCCCGCCGCAAAAAGAATGCTCTCGCTCACAATGAGAGATTTTCATTTGACTTGTTCATAGGAATTCTGAGAACAGGAGAACAGTTTATATATTGAAATTCGATAAATTCGATCATATATTTCAACAACAGTGTGTAGGACAAAGGAAAGTAGAACGGCTGAGACCACCATAGTAAGCAACAGCATACCATTGAAATTTATCGAAATTAAATGAGTAATATAATTAATGTCAGTGAAAACCTAGTAGTGACAAAGCAATGTCAACAATAGCCGCCGCTGTGTTTACTTTTGAAAAAGAAATTGGGAATAACAAAAATCGATAGAATGTGTTGCAATGCGTCATTTATAATCCTTCACACCTACTACATGTTACAATTGACGACTTATTTCAAAGGACTTAAAGTTATGTGCTGTTGCAAGTTGTTGATTTTTTATCTGCGTGACTGTCGAGAAGAGCGAAATTCTTGAGTACAGGCGAATCCTCGGAGAATGGCCATGTTGTCGCTTTATATAGGTGGCCGCTTAATAGAGGAAAGCCAAAAATAGACCATGGACGCGGTCAAATCTCCTTTTAAAGGATTTTATGTAGCTTTTGATAAGAACCAATCTTAAAAAAACAGGTATTAAAAAAACAAAATAGGAACGAATTGACTGTTAACATAAATTTGCAAAGTTTACAAGTACATACGCGTTCGACGCAGATATACTCTGCACGTCTTCAAAACTAGATTGGATATCAAGTTACATGTGTTGAATGAATGAAATAAAAGTAGCAATTTACACGTGTTTCTGTAAACAAACTTTCTAATGTTGCTCAAGTTTTAGTTTGCCTTCTCTTGTAGTAAGAATTGTCTCTATTTAAACCCAATTTAAAAATTGTTTGGGAGCGCTCGTAGGTGGCTGCGGCCGCTTAATAGAGGTGGACGTCAAATAGAGGTGCAATCTATAGAAAATTATAGGAAATATTTTTGGGAATTTGAAATGTAGCCGTTTAATAGAGGATAGCCGCTTAATTGAGGTTAGGCAAGGCATCAAAAGGCTGAACCTATCAATCTTAGGCATGCATGTTGTATTTGCTTTTCTATATTTGCTTTTCTAGAGAAAAAAATAATTGATGATTTTCTCCCTACCATGAAGATAAATTTGAGAAAAAATCCCTCAAGAATGATCCATTATTTTCCCTAGAAGTCAGATATTGCAGGAAAGCAAAATATGACATTGACACATTCCTATAGGATTGATAGGTTCAGATGCCAGGAAATTCATTTTTTGAAATCCTCTTTGTAGTATTTTAGTTACGATATACGTTTTCAGCATCTTATAAGTTATAACAGGATATATAACATGCTGACACATATTTTAATGATCAATCATTTATCATTCAAAACAACACTTATTTTTAAAAACGTGCAACTGAAGTGTACTCCCCCCTTAACACAACATTCTGTCTGTTGTAGGTGTATGGGACTCTACAAGAAAATTGATGGTGAATGGTGTATTCAAGCAGAGATGGTCAACTCTGACGGTGCGTAAAGCAACACCGTTTTTGATCACAGCAAGTTGGAATCTTAACTCTTCAATATACACGTAATAAAATAACTCACAAATGTAACATGAACCAGCACATTATTTGCATGGCGGCCATTTTATGGTCGTTTTCACTCCGTCACTAGTATCCTTGCAATCCTGCACGAATATATATTCATTGTTTTAAGTTACTTGCAGTTGAAATATACGAAACACAGTCATTAGAGATAGATAGATAGATGATAGATAGATAGAGATAGATAGATAGATAGAGATAGAAGATAGATGTTAATTGTTATTATTTGATCACTTAGAGGTTACAGTACATCAAATAATAATAAATGTGCGTTATCACCGTCGGCAATCGTTACACTTGTTCCTTCAAACCGCTTTGCTTTGTTAACTCGCTTTTTAAACAGGATATATAGGCAAATTTGCTTTGGCTATAAGCGTCCCATATATTTGTCTTGGAACCTTTCGCTCTGAATGTTGTCGAATTGAAACTCTTGCAATTCGTCAATATTTCGTGGATAGAGGAAGCTACCACAGCAATACGAGGTGGCGCTGTCTTCCTTAACATATCAAGAAGCAGGTTTGTCAGTAGGAAATGTCTTACATAGTTAACTCCCAAAGTCACTTTACTTTACTTTACTTTACTTTACTTTACTTTACTTTACTTTACTTTACTTTACTTTACTTTACTTTACTTTACTTTACTTTATTTTAATTTACTCTACTTTATTTGTTTTACTTTACTTTACTTTACTTTACTTACTTACTTTACTTTACTTTACTTTACTTTTTACTTTACTTTACTTACTCTACTTTTACTTCACTCACTTTACTTACTTTACTTTACTTTACTTTACTTACTACTTTACTTTACTCACCACTTTACTCACTACTTTACTTTAATTTATACTTCTTACTTTATTTACTTTTCATCACTTTTACACTTACTCTACTCCCACTCCACTCCACCCCACCCACTCCACCCCACCCCACCCCACTCCACTCTACCCCACCCCACCCCACCCCACACTCCACTCACACCCACTCTACCCACCCCACCCCACCCACTCACTCCACTCCCACTCTTTTACTTTACTTTTACTCTCACTTTACTTTACTTTACTTTGATTTTACCATTTCATTTTACTTTACTCTTTACTTTACTCTTTACTTTACTCTTTACTTTACTCTACTTCATTACTTTTTACTTTTACTTTACTTCTTTTACTTTAATTTATTTTCACACTCACTCCACCCATCTCACTTTACTCACCCACTCCACCCACCACTCCACTCACCCACTCACCACTCCACCCATTCCACCCACTCCACCCCACCCCACCCCACCCACCCCACCCCACCCCACCACCCACTCCACTCACCCCACCCCACCCACCCCACCACCCACTCCACCCACCCCACCCCACCCACTCCACCCACCCCACTCCACCCACCCCACCCACCCACTCCCACCTCCACCCACTCCACCCCACCCCACTCCACCCACTCCACCCACCCCACCCCACTCCACCACCCCACCCACACCCACTCACACTCCACCCCACTCCACCCACTCCCACTCACCCCACTTACCACTTCACTTTACCACTTTACATTTACTTTACTTACCCACTTACTTTACTCACTTTACTTTACTTTACTTTACCTTTACTTTACTTTACTTACATTTACTTTATTTTTACTTTACTTACTCATTTACTTTACTTTCCATTTTATTTACCCCATTTTACTTTATTTACTTTTACTTTTACTTTACTTTTTACTTTACTTTTTACTTTACTTTTTACTTTACTTTTTACTTTACTTTTTACTTTACTTTTTACTTTACTTTTTTACTCTACTCACCTTCACTCACTTCACTCCACCCTTACCACCCACTCACCTCACCCACCACTCCACCTCACTTCACTCCACACTTTACCACTACCCCACCCACTTCACTCACTACTCCACTCACCCCACTCACCCCACTCACCCACCCACTCCACCCACCCCACCCCCACCCACTCCACCCCACCCACCTCCACCCACTCCACCCCACCCCACCCCACCCACTCCACCCCACTCCACCCACTCCACCCCACCCCACTCCACCCCACCCCACCCCACTCCACCCCACCCACCCACTCCCACCCCACCCCACCCACCCCACCCACCCCACCCCACCCCACTCCACCCACCCCACTCCCCACCCCACCCCACCCCACCTCCCACCCCACCCCCACCCCACCCCACCCCACTCCACCCACCCACTCCACCCCACCCACCACCACTTTACTCCACTTTACTTTACTTTACTTTACTCACTTCACTTTACTTTACCACTGTACTTCACTTTACTTTCACTTTACTTTACTTTACTTTACTTACTTTACTTTACTTTACTTTACTTTACTTTACTTTACTTTACTTTATTTCATTTACTTTATTTTACTTTACTTTACTTTATTTACTTTATTTTATTTTTACATTTTACTTTATTTATTTGACTTTATTTATTTTATTTATTTTTACTTACTTTACTTACTTTACTTACTTTACTTTACTTTATTTACTTTATTTACTTTTTACTTTACTTTTATTTTTACTTTTTACTTTACTTTTTATTTACTTTACTTTATTTACTACTTTTGATTTTACTTTACTTCACTTTACTCTACACTTACTTTTACTTTATTTCTACTTACTTTACTTTATTTACTTTACTTTACTTCTACTTCATTTTACTTTACTTTACTACTTTACTTTATTTACTTTACTTTACTTTACTTTACTTACTTTACTTTACTTTACTTTACTTACTTTACTTTACTTTTTACTTACTTTACTTTACTTACTTTACTTTACTTTATTTTATTTACTTTACTTTACTTTACTTTACTTTACTTACTTTTACTTACTTTATTTACTTATTTTTACTTTACTTTACTTTACTTTACTTTACTTTACTTTACTTTTACTTTATTTGTTTACTTATTTACTTTACTTACTTTACTTACTTTACTTACTTTACTTTATTTTTATTTCTTATTTACTTTATTTTACTTTACCACTTTATTTAATTTACTCACCCTACCTCCACCCACCCCACCCACCCACCCCACCCACCCACCTCCCCACTCCACCCCACCCCACCCCACTCCACCCCACCCCACCCCACCCCACCCACCCACCCACCCCACCCCACTCCCACCCACTCTACCTCACCCCACCCACCCACCCCACCCACTCCACCCCACCCCACCCCACTCCACCCACCCACCCCACCCACTCCACCCCACTCCCACCCACCCTACTTTGATTTTACTCCACCCTACCCCTACCCACTTAATTTCTACTTTACCTTTACTTAATTTACCCCACTCACTTTACTTTACTTAATTTTTATTACTTTATCTTAATCTTCCATCTACTCCCACCTAATTTCACTCCACCCCCACTCCCCACTACCCCCACTCCACCCCACTCCCACCCACCCACCCACTCACTCCTACTCCACTCACCCCACTCCCACTCCACCCACCCCACCTCCACTCCACTCCCACTCACTCCACCCCACTCCACCCCACCCACCCCACCCCACCCACCCCACTCCCACTCACCCCACTCCCACCCACCCACTCCACTCCCACTCCCACCCCACTCCACCCCACCCCACTCCCACCCCCACCCCACCCCACTCCCACTCACCCCACCCCACCCACTCCCACCCCACCCACCTCACTCCACCCCACTCCACCCCACTCCACCCACTCCACTCACTCCACCCACTCCACCCCACCCCACCCCACCCCACACCCCACTCCACCCCACCCCACCCCACTCCCACTCCCACCCCACCCCACACCCACTCCACCCCACCCCACCCACCCCACCCCACCCCACTCCACCCACCCCCACTCACCCCACCCCACCCACTCCACTCCACCCCACCCCACCCCACTCCACCCCCACTCCACCCCACCTCCACCCCACCCCACCCACCCCCACCCCACCCCCACCCCACCCACCCCACCCACTCCACCCCACCCCACCCCACCCCACCCCACCCCACTCCACCCACCCCACCCCACCCCACCCACCCCCACCCCACTCCACCCACCCCACCCCCCACTCCCACCCCACCCCACCCACCCCACTCCCACTCCACCCACCCCACCCACTCCACCCCACCCCACCCCACCCCACTCCACCCCACCCACCACCCCACCCCACCCACTCACCCCACCCCACTCCCACCCCACCCCACCCCACTCCCACTCACCCACTCCCACTCTACCCCACTCTACCCACTCACTCTACTTTACTCCACTCCTTTACTTTACTTTACTTATCTTACTTTACTTTACTTTACTCTTACTTTACTTACTTTACTTTACTTCTACTTTATTTACTTTATTTTACTTTTTAATTTTATCTTATTTTACTTACTCTTATTTTTTGATTTTTACTTTATTTGCTTTTATTTTTACTTTTACTTTACTTTACTTTACTTCTGATTTTACTTTTTACTTTACTTTACACTTTTACTTTTAATACTTTATTTCTTTTTTACTTACTTACTTTGCATTTTTACTTTACTTCTTATTGACTTATTTACTTTTTACTTTACTTTTTACTACTTTACTTTACTTACTTACTTTACTTTTTACTTTTACTTTTATTTCTTACTTTTTATTTACTTATTTACTTTTATTTACTTTACTTTTACTTTTATTTTTACTTTATTTTTACTTTTACTTTACTTTTATTTTATTTATTTATTTATTTACTTTTGTATTTACTTATTTACTTACTTACTTATTTTATTTATTTTTATTTACTTTATTTTCTGGACATTTGCTTATTTATTTATTTACTTTTACTTTATTTTTTATTTCTTTTACTTTATTTACTTTAATTTATTTACTTTACTTAATTTTACACCTCACCTTTACCTTTCACTCACCCACTCACTCTCACCTCTACCCACTCCACCCCACCCCACCCCACTACCCACTTACCTCACTACTCACCCCACCCCACCTCCACCCTACTCACTCCTACCTCACTTTCACCACTCCACCCCACCTCCACCCACCCCACTCCCACCTCCACCCCACCCCACCCACCCCACCTCCACCCCACCCCACCCAATCTCACCCACCCACCCCACCCCACCCCACCCCACCCACCTAATCACCCCACCCACCCACCCACCTCCACCTCCCACTCCACCCCACCCCACTCCACTCCCACCCCACCCCTTACCCCACTCTACTCCCCACTTCACTCCACCCCACCCCACTCCACCCCACCCCACCCACTCACCTCCACTCCACCCCACCCACCCCACCTCCACCCCACCCCACTCCACCCCACCCACTCCCACTCCACCCCACTTCCACTCCCACTCCCACTCCACCCCACTCCCACCATCACTCCACTCACTCTACCTTGTTTCACTTTACTCTCACTTTACCTTACTTTACCCCACTCACTCTCACTTTACTCACTTTGATTTTACTCACTTCACTTTACTTTACTTTACTTTTTACTTTACTTTCATTTTACTTCACTTTACTTTTACTTTACTTTACTTTGTTTCATTTTATTTTTACTTTATTTTACTTTACTTACTTTTACTTTACTTTAATTTTACTTTTGACTTTACTTTACTTTACTTTATTTCATTTACTTTACTTCACTTTTTACTTTACTTTTACTTTACTTTACTTTACTTTACTTTACTTTGCATTTACTTGATTTATGATCTTTATTTATTTTTACTTTTATTTTATTTTATTGACTTTTAGATTACTTTTATTTTTGACTTACTTTGACTTACTTACTTTACTTACTTTACTTTACTTACTTTTACTTTACTTATTTTTTTATTGCTCTTATTTATTTACTTACTTACTTTACTTTGATTTACTTTACTTTACTTATTTATTTATTTACTTTACTTTTTGTTTTTTACTTTACTTTACTTTACTTTACTTACTTATTTTATTTTACTTCCTATTTACTTTTACTTTACTTTACATTTTATTTTTATTTACTCTTTTACTCTTACTTTACTTACATTTACTTTACTTTACTTTTATTACTTACTTTTACTCCACTCATTTTTACTTTTACTCCACTTTTACTTCTTAACTTTCTACTCTAATTTTACCTCACCCATCTACTTCACTACTCACTCTTTACTTTACTCTAATTACTCTCTTACCTCTACTTTACTTTACTTTGATTTCACCTTTTGCTTTTACATTTATTTACTTACTTACTTTACTTTACTTTACTTTACTTCATTTTATTTTATTTCATTTACTTTACTTTACTTATATTTACTTTACTTTACTTCATTTTACTTTACTTTACTTTTTACTTACTTTACTTAATCATTTACTTACTTTACTTTACTTTTACTTATTTACTTTACTTATTTCTTTACTTTTACTTACTTTTATTTACTTACTTTACTTCTTACTTTGTTTTAATTTACTTACTTATTTCTTTCCACTTTACTCTTACTCTTACTTTACTTTTAATTTACTCTTTACTTTTACCCCACTCACTTCACCACTACCCACCTTGTTTTACTTTAATTTTACTCCACTTTATTTTTACTTCACCCCACTCATTTTAATTTTACCCACTCCACTCTCACCCCACTTCACCACTCCTTAATTTCACCCTTTTATACCCACTTTACCCCACCCACCACCACTCCACCCACCCCACCCCACTCACTCCCACCTACCCCACCCACCACCCCACCCCACCACCCACCCCACCCCCCCACTTTGACTGCCCACTTGACTCTACCTCTACCTCATCCACTCCACTTCATTCCTATCTTTAATCGATCTCCACCCACCTACTCCCATCTTAACCCCACTCCACTCCACCTCCACCCACCCCACCCCACCCACCTCCACCCCACCCACCCACCCACCCCCACCCCACCCCACCCACCCCACTCCACCCCACCCCACCCCACCCCACCTAATTCCACCCCACTCCCACCCCACCCACTCCACCCCACTTCCACTCCACCTCCTCCCCACCCCACCCCACCCCACCCCACCCACCCCACCCACCCCACCCCACCCCACCCCACCACCCCACCCCACCCCACCCACCCACCCACCCCAACCCACCCCACCCCACCCCACCCCACCCCATCCCACTCCACCCACCCCACCCACTCCCACCCCACCCCACCCACCCACCCCACACCCACTCCACCCCACCCCACCCACTCCACCCACTCCACCCCACCCACCCCACCCACCCACCCACCCACCCCACCTCCACTTCACCCCACCCCACCCCACCACCCCACCCCACCCCACCCCACCCCACTCCACTCCCACCCACCCCACCTCCCACCTGGCTCCACTCCACCCCACCCACCCCACCCACTCCTACCCCACCTCCCACTCCACTCCACTCCACCCCACCCACCCCACCCCACTCACCTGACCCCACCCCACCCCACCCCACCCCACCCACCCCACCCCACCACCCCACCCACCCCCACCCCACCCACCTCCACCCCACCCCACCTCCACCCCACCCCACCCACCTCCACCCCCACCCCACCCCACCCAATTCCACCCCACTCCACCCCACCCCACCCCCACCCCACCTGACCCACCTCACCCCACCCCACTCCACCACCCCACCCACCCACCCACCCCACTCACCACCCCACCCACTCCACCCCACCCACCCCACTCCACCTCCACCCCACCCCACCCCACCCCACCCACCCCACCCCACCCCACCACCCACCCACCCACCCCACCCCACCCCACCCCACCCCACCCACCCCACCCACCCCATCCCACTCCCACCCCAACCCCACCCCACCCCACCCCACCCCACCCCACCCACCCCCACCCACCCCCACCCCACCCACCCCACCCCACCCACCCACCCCACTCACCCCACCCCACCCACCCCACTCCACTCCACCCACCCCACTCCACCCCACCCCACCCCACCCCACCCCACCCACTCCCACTCCCACCCCACCCCACCCACCCCACCCCACTCACCCACCCCACTTTACTCACTTAATTTTACTTACTTTACTTACTCAATCTTTTACTTTACTTTACTTTACTTTACTTTGATTTAATTTGCCTTTTTACTTTACTTTACTTTACTTTATTTACCTACTTTACTTTACTTTACTTTTATCTTACTTTACTTTTTACTTTACTTTTTATTTCACTTACTTACTTTACTTTACTCACTTTATTTCATTTTACTACTTACTTTATTTATTTACTACTTTACTTACTTTACTTTATTTTTTATTTTTATTTTTACTTTTATTTTTATTTTTATTTATTTTTATTTTTACTTTTACTTACTTTACTTTACTTACTTACTTACTTACTTTATTTACTTTACTTACTTACTTTACTACTTTACTTTACTTCTCACTTACCCTTACTTTATTTTTAGATATTCACTCCACTTTTACTCCTCACCACTTCACCTTTACCACTCACTCACTTTACCACTTCACCTCACCCACCCCACCCCACCCACTCCATTTACCCACCACCCCACCCACCCACTCACCCCACCTACCCCACCCCACTGCACTCCACCCCACCTCACCCCACCCCACCCCTAATTTGACCTCACCACCCACCCACCACTTTCACCCACTTTTAATCACCCCACCCACACCTTTACTTTACCCACCCCACTTTTACCCACTTCCACTCCACCCACTTAATTTACCACCCACCCCACCCCACTCAATTACCACTTCCTTTACCACCCTACCTCACCCCACCCGCCCCACCCCACCCACCCCACCCCACCCACCCCACCCCACTCCCACTCCACCCCACCCCACCCCACCCCACTCCACCCCACCCCCACCCACTCCACCCCACCCCACCCCACCCCACACCACCCACCCCACCCCACCCCACCCCACTCCACCCCACCCCACCCCACCCACCCACCTCCACCCCACCCCACTCCACCCCACTCCACCCACTCCACCCCACTCCACCCCACTCCACCCCACTCCACTCCCACCCCACCCCACCCACCACCCCACCCCACTCCACCCACTCCACCCCACTCCACTCTTTCACTCACTCTACCTTTTACTTTACTTTATTTTACTTCACTTTCTACTTACTTACTTTACTTTACTTTACTTTACTTTTTACTTTACTTTACTTTACTTTACTTACTTTTACTTTTATTTACTTTACTTATTTATTTACTTTACTTTACTTATTTTTACTTATTTACTTTACTTTTACTTCACTTTACTTTATTTACTTTATTTACTTCTTTACTTTACTTTACTTTATTTACTTACTTACTTACTTATTTACTTATTTACTTACTTTTACTTTACTTACTTACTTTTTTTACTTACTTTACTTCTTTACTTACTTTATTTTTACTTTACTTATTTACTTTACTTTACTTTACTTTACTTTTACTTTACTTTACTTACTCCACTTACTTACTTTTACTTACTTACTTACTTTACTTTACTTTACTTTACTTTATTTTAATTTACTTTACTTTACTTTACTTTACTTATTTTACTTTACTTTTTATTTTTACTTTACTTTACTTTACTTTACTTTACTTACTTTACTTTTTACTTTACTTTACTTTACTTATTTTTACTTTACTTTACTTTACTTTACTTTACTTTACTTTATTTTTACTTTACTTTTTATTTTACTTTACTTCTTTACTTTTACTTTACGTTTGCTTTACTTTTACTTTACTTTACTTACTTATTTACTTTACTTTATTTTACTTACTTACTTTACTTTACTTTACTTTATTTACTTTAATTTACTTTACTTTACTTTACTTTACTTTATTTTTATTTACTTTATTTACTTTACTTTATTTTACTTACTTTACTTTACTTTACTTTACTTTACTTTACTTACTTTACTTTACTTTACTTTATTTACTTTATTTTTACTTTACTTTACTTTTACTTTACTTTACTTTACTTTACTTTTTTTACTTTACTTTTACTTTACTTTACTTTACTTTTTTCCTTTCCTTTTCCTTTCCTTTCCTCTTCCTTTCCTCTTCCTTCCCTTTCTTTCCTTTCCTTTCTTTCCTTTCTTTTCCTTTCCTTTCCTTCCCTTTCTTTCTTTCCCTCCCTTTCTCTTCCTTCCCTTTCTTTCCTTCCCTTCCCTTTCCTTTCCTTTCTTTTCCTTTCCTTTCTTTCCTTTCTTTTCCTTTCCTTTCCTTTCCTTTCCTTTACCTTGCCTTGCTTTGCTTTCCTTTACTTTCCTTTCCTTTCCTTTCCTTTCCTTTCCTTTCCTTTCCTTTCCTTTCCTTTCCTTTCCTTTCCTTTCCTTTCCTTTCCTTTCCTTTCCTTTCCATTCCTTTCCTTTCCTTTACTTTACTTTACTTTACTTTACTTTACTTTACTTTACTTTACTTTACTTTACTTTACTTTACTTTACTTTACTTTACTTTACTTTACTTTACTTTACTTTTACATTACTTACTTACTTTACTTTACTTTACTTTACTTTATTTTTACTTTTTACTTTACTTTACTTTACTTTATTTACTTTACTTTACTTTACTTTACTTTATTTTTACTTTATTTTTTACTTTACTTATTTTTACTTACTTTATTTATTTTTACTTACTTACTTTACTTTACTTTACTTTACTTTACTTTACTTTACTTTACTTTACTTTACTTTACTTTACTTTACTTTACTTCCTCCACCATATTGCGCAGGTATGCCTACTGAGAGGATATATAATACTTGGGATGCATAGTCATGATTTGTCTAACTAAATGCAGAGAAAGCTTTCTTATGACATCAGCATTAGTAGCTTTACCAAGAATAAAATTGATTAGCATTTCTCACTTTACTTGCAATTTGATCGTGACAAGATTACTTGCCATTAGCAGCAAGATCCGTTTCCTGATTTGTTTTACTCATTATAGTATTTCCAAGTTCATAGGAACATTCAAGCCGATTTTTTTTTCTACTGATACCAAGATGTTTACACTTACAAGGGCATACCCCAAAGCTCGCTCCAGTTACTAACAAAGTTTAGGTCTCTTTGTACAATATTTTGGTCATTAGTAATTATTCGAATCTCCCTAAAAAACTTGGCATCATCAGTATAAAGAGGAATGAAAGTATTAATACTGGTGGAATCTGCAATGTCATAGACCACTTTCATAATATTCGTTTATGTGCATCTTAATAAGCCTCATTGACCTCGTCCACGTTAATAAATTCTATTCAATTTCAGTCACAGAGACAAGGCTGATAAGGCTTATTAAGAAGCACATAAAAGAATATTTAAACTCATCTGAATTATGACAGTGGTCTATTGATGAATTTGAGAAAAAGAGGAGGACCAATGCTGGGCTTTGGAGTACACCAGATGGTACACTACTCCAATCAGACGACAAAATAGATAACAGTTCTATGACGTCTATGTGTTAAATAACTTCTGAACGAAGCGAGTGGATCTCTCACACCCATCATCTCTGATTCATAAAGCAGTTTTTCATACATAACTTTGTCAAAAGCTTTAGCCATTTCAAAGTAAATCACATTGATCAGATGACCGTCATCTAGTGACTTAACAATTTTATCTACAAATTGTAAAAGCTGAGTAACACAGGACCTTTGCTTTCGAAAAGCGACTTTTGTTAAATATTCAGAATTTCTCCTTTATAAAATCTTCTCTCATTCCGCTGCTGACAACAACAGCCCACGCGATGTCCACAAAAAGTTCGCCAAATTCGCGAAAAGGCCGATCCACCCATGCAACGATGAACACATAGCGTCGCGCCCGCAAAGCGAAACGTCCTTACGAGTAGTGTAGCTATTGATTATGATCAAGAGTAATATCTAAATACGGCCTTCATAATAATCAAACGGCCTTTAGGCTTGAATCACACTATACCGGACTACTTTTCATACCAAACGAAAAAAACAAGTGTGTTTATATACACTACAGAGGAGGAATGAGGGTCTTCCCGAAATGCAACGCGCCTCAATGCGGCTCATTATTATTCAAAATCTTTATTTACAACGCCCGTTCGATTAAAAACTGTTGAAATGTATTGCGATTTTTGCTGTGAAGATCTCGTTTTCTCAAAGGTATGTTTCGATACTAGTAATTTAATAAAATAATTTTGGAGTAATTTTGTATATATATCGCATTTTAGTTATGTTAAATTCCCATTGTATTTATGCATGTTTCGGGTCAGTGAACATGACCTTAAAGCGGCATTGAAATATTCATGAGCAAATTATACTTTTTTACAAGGAAACTAAAATAAAATCATATCAGTGAATTCAGGAATGTTAACTCTTTATAGTGATACTTTTAAACATGAATTTACTCCATAAAACCGAAGAGTTATCGCGGTTTGAAAATGAGCTATTTTTCCTGTATTCTAACCCTGATGGCATTGAAATATTCATGAGTAAATTATACTTTTTTACGAGGAAACTAAAATAAAATAAAATCAGTGAATTCAGGAATGTTTACTCTTTATAGTGATACTTTAAAACATGAATTTACTCCATAAAACCGAAGAGTTATCGCGGTTTGAAAATGAGCTATTTTTGCTATATTCTAACCCTGATGGCATTGAAATATTCATGAGTAAATTATACTTTGTTACGCGGAAACTAAAATAAAATCATATCAGTGAATTCAGGAATGTTTACTCTTTATAGTGATACTTTAAAACATGAATTTACTCCATAAAACCGAAGAGTTATCGCGGTTTGAAAATGAGCTATTTTTGCTATATTCTAACCCTATGGCATTGAAATATTCATGAGTAAATTATACTTTTTTACAAGGAAACTAAAATAAAATCATATCATGAGTGAATTCAGGAATGTTTACTCTTTATAGTGATACTTTAAAACATGAATTTACTCCATAAAACCGAAGAGTTATCGCGGTTTGAAAATAAGCTATTTTTTGCTATATTCTAACCCTGATGGCGGGAATATGCCCGCGTGGAGGTGGTTTTGGCGCGACGAAAACTACTGCAATGGATCGCTATTTTCTATGATAATTTTGACATGTGTTGCTACCTATTTTATTTCATTGTTACCTTTATGGTTAGGTTTCGTTATATTTGAGTACATTTTATTGTATTTTTTCATTTATAGAGTAAATTTTGCAGTATTATAATAATGGCAACTAATAATAGCGATGCTGTCATTAGTGAGGAAGAAAATGAAACTGCTAAGCGTGTATATACTTCTATTGGTGATACACTAGGGAAACCAGATCGAAAAACAAGAAGACTTCAACAACCAGTCGATCTTTGTCTAAGAGTTACACAACATCACCAAAGACAAAGGTATAAATTGTAATTTGTATATTCAATTGATCTCTTGGAGCATGTAATAATCAAGAAAATTACATAAATAGCTGCACAGTACTTAAGCTTGCAGTCATGGTTCATATTCTGACGTTTTGTATCTTGCCAAATACAATTATGCACTGGTCAGTCAATGTAAACCCCCAATATCCCAAAACCAGGACTAATATGGGATTGGCAGAGAATTACAATAATTTTCACTTGTACCCCAGTGCCACTCTGTCAGCAGCAATGTCTTACCTGTACATTTAAATCGTTTGCAAGCAATTGCTCAGAGCAATCTCCTCCCACTCAAAATTGCAATATTGTGAGACAATGTTGCTCACAAGCTAGAGAACATCTGGTTTGACTGTAATAATTATGCCGAGTGGTTCTAAGAACTATTTACTAAGCATTTAACATTTTTTGTTTTATAAAGTTTCCTAGCCGAAAGATTAGGCTGACTCCTACGAAGAAGTCCCCAGTAAAACATCATAAGTGGACCTTTGAGGAAAACAAAGCATTTATTGAATTCAAATCAATTGCGAAAACAGATCGAAAATATGGACAACGTTCTGCAGTCCAAGAGTGGCCATCATCGACGTTCGAATGTTGAATGAATGTCCATCTGACCATCTTTAAGCACCATTTATTTATTTACAAATATGGTTGTTTTTTATTGCTCTGTGACAATATTAATTATGATATGGAGCGAAATTTTATTCCAGTTTGCAGATCAATCCTAGCTGGTTTAAAATTATACTTCTACCTTATAGAGAATAGTTGTTGAGACTTGTGAATCAGTTTTCTTTATGTTTCAGCTTCACATCTTCGTAATACTGGAAAAATTAATGCTTTATTCCATTATTTCATACCTTGTCTATAGATTGCCGTCTGCGCCGTCCACCAAGAATACCACCCCCACCACCACCAAGAATACCACCCAATATAATATAAAATAGTATAATATAATATAAAATAATATAATATAATAGCCAATTATATGCCAGTTATCATTGTGACACATTAAAAATTTCAATGCATTTGTGTCTCGAACATTGTCTGGTTCATGTTCCACTTTCAATGTCAACTCTAGGTTTGATGACCTTCTCCACATGCACCTTGGTATCTATTCTCTTGCCAAGATCCAACAACAACAATCTTTTCAAAATACATAGATATAACATCCAAAGTATTGTTGTCCTCATCAGACATTTCATCATCCACATTGTCACCAAAGGCACTATTTTCCACGTCCAAAATTTCTGTCAATTGTTGAATTTTCTCAAATTCATCTACGTTCACTGCCAGTGGCGCTGCTAGGATTTATATTTGGGGGGGGCAAACAAATTCTAGCGGGGGCCAGGAAAATTTTGAATTTTGGGTGTCTAAAATGGCATTTACTGCGTTTTGGAGGCACTTGGAGAGAAACGCAGCACGGTTCATTCTCTATACACACCGTCACGCCCCCCCCCCCTTTGTCACCAGATTTGGACGAATCTAGAAACCTATTCTCTAAAATATTGGGGGGGAGGGGGGCGGCCGCCCCCCCCCCTTGCCAGCGCCACTGTTCACTGCCTCAGTTTCACCAACACTAGAACCACTAGACAGGTCTTCGTTCTCTACCGCTCGGTGTGTATCAATATTTGCTAAACAAATAGGATTTAGTAGTTGTCGTTTTACGTAATCACCCGATAATTAGTGCAATTTATTCCGGTGTGATTTTCTCCGCGAGTACTTGACCGTTGACCGCACATAATACATCGTTTGAAAGCTTATGACTTCGCCTATCGATTGATGACGGTTGGTTCCGTTTGAAATGTGACACGTGACCACAAAATGCATAAATTTGCATAAATTATGTAAAAAATGTAGCAATTTATTTAAATTTCGCATTTTTGCGACCTAACGATGCAACCTTTTCAAATTTTCCACAGCATTATAATTATGAAAAGTTAGCTTTTGAAGTTCACTCTTTAAAAATGGCCAAATCTTGCCTTAGATTTCATTGACATGTCTCTAATTCAATAATCATGCCACAGCCATATATATATATATATATATTTTACATAGTGGTAGTAGTAGGCTTTTAGAATTTTACTCCCCCCCCCATTTTGTCCAGTGAAATCCTCCCTATAATTTGACAAAATAAAGGTGCTAAGCAACTTGGCAAGCCGATTTGGGAAATTCAAAGCCGCTGGAAAACAAAAAAATGTGTACAACAACATAATTTCTAAAGTAGCTTACACCTTTTTGTTCTGTCAGTTCAAGGGGAAAATTTCCCCTTGATTGAGTAAAAGAAACAGTTTGTAGATGCACCCGAAGGTGCCGATGTGAGATTGAACGAGTCTGCTTGAAATGCTACTTCGCATGATATTATGAATTCATCCACAACACACTTCTTTTTCAATTTTTAATAATAAAATAAAGAATTACATTAAATATACATGAATGTAACACAAATGGTAAAGGAATTATATTAAAAAATGAAATGTATGTCAAACATTGAACTGTAATCATAATGGAAAATATGATACAAATTTTCATTGGTTTGACAAATTTGATATTGGACATGTTCCAGTCCAGCTAAACTACCAAGAGCAGACATATGCATTTACCTCCTACCAGCATAACCAGGACTATGCCATACCTCAAAACAATCCAACACACCACCCACATGCATGTACTTATCGTTGCACTGAGGAGCACTACAATAAGTACCAACCCTCTTCTGCCCTCGACCTGCCGCATAACACACTACACACTGATTCCTCACACCACCCTCAGCCGTCTTAGGTATATGGGCAGTACAAAACTGATCATGAGTAGGAACAGCCTGAACTGTCTCATTTACCGGAGGTCTATCATATTCTGCTAACCCACAAATCTGCCTAACTATCTCCTCCCTACTATGCTATAAGTGTTCCTACGATGCAAATCCGGGTTGTCCGGATCACTAGCGCGATGCTCCTGAAAGAGAAGAAAACCGTTAACTACTCCAATATCAATCAGGTGGAAGAACAAAGCCTTCCACCACCTTTTACACTTACGGGAAACATTGTGACATGCAAGTAACTGATCTGACCTATCTACTGCATTCATGTACTGATTGTACCTATGTATTGCATAGGGCTGGTTCACTTGTATCTCGTTAAACACACCATTAGTCTTCGTCCTTCTTTTCGCAACCACTTTCTCATTCGCGGAATCAATTGATGTAACCAATGAAACAGGCTTGTTATCAACCCATTGCACGGTTAGCACATTTGATTCCCGTTCCCAGCGCATGCTACCTCGTGGCTCCTTCCTCGCCCACACTTTCAGATCTTTCAAGGCTACGGGGAAACCCACCCTGTTAGTTCTACATGTGCCTGATGATGGGGTATCCTTCAAAAGGAGTTCTTCGACTAACATAGGGGATGTAAAGGAATTATCAAAAAATACATGATACCCCTGCCCCAAGTATGCGTCCACCAACTTCATCACCACGTCATAACCGAGGCCATTAAGCGATGGTGCATCATGCTGTGACTTACCTATGTAAACATTAAAATCGACAGTATAACCATTAGAGCCATCTGCCAATACCCAGAGCTTTACCCCCACTTTGTAGGCTTATTTTTCATGTACTGCCTAATACCTGACCTATGTTTGGACTTCACCATGCGTTCATCGACAGCAACATTCTGACGCGGTTGGTATAATAGATGGCATCGCTCTTTGAACGACGCTATAAATTCCTCAACCTTACGCAGTTTGTTGCCAGGAGTCTCGTCAGCAGGATCTACAACTGCAAGAACCTCATGATAGATTTAAACCGTATAGAGGAAAGTATCTTCCTCGCCCAAAGACCGTGGTGAAGAGTCTTTGTGCTCCAATATTTTTCTACTGCTGAGTCCACATGTACCAGACCAAAATAAATCAAAAGAGCAATCAAATGATTTATTTCCTCAACAGTAGCTTCCTTCCATGCCCCTTCCGCAGTGGTATATGACTCATGCCCCACAGCTGCGATTTTCATGTATGCGTAGCTGTTGGTGTGGGCAACAACTGATTTAATCATCTCAGGGGTGAAGAAGAGATGAAAAAACTCTAATTCAGTTGTCATAGTCCCCCGCAAGAGATGCCTATCAAAATGAATTCCCGGCGGACGTTTGGTTGAAAGGGAGGGAGGGTATTCTTAGTGTCCGGGGTATCATATGACTTATAACTGGGAGCCCCACCACCCCGGACGCTGCCCCTTCCACCCCGGGTGCTGCCCCTTGCACCCCTGGACCTACCCCTGGCCATTCCACCTCTGGCCCTGGCACTGCCCCTTCCACCCCTAGCCCTACCGCCCCTTCCCCTATTGCTAGAAGTACTGCTAAGTGGGGATCGGGCCCTCCCACCCCTATCTTCCTCCTGCCAATCCGGATCCAAGTCATCTACTTCAACATCATCTACTTCGACATCATCTACTTCGATATCATCTACTTCGACATCATCTACTTCGACATCATCTACTTCGACATCATCAACTTCTTCAGCAGCAGGTTCTTCATCACTATAAGAACAAAAAATATGTATAAACATACTGTTACATGGTATTATTTTACTTTATATAAAACAAAAACGCACGAATTAATTTTTAAATGCCCGAATTAATTTTTAAATACCCACGTATATGCCACATGCGCAGCGTTTTGTTCACACATTTTGATAAACTCTCTGCGGCAATATATGATAAAACTCTCAAATAAATGCCCTATTAGATGTATATATTTGTTATATTTCAAACTAGATATTTGATTATAGACTAAATTCTCATGGCCAGTGTTAGTCAAACTTCACGCTTGCGTCGATGAAAATTTGAGTCGATCGACCATGACATGACAATATCTGTTCACTGAAAAACATATAAATACTTGCCTTCGGTCGCTATCAGACGTCTCCAACTGTCTGTCCAAGTTATCTTCTTCATCTGTTGATATTCCACCGTCGTTATAGTCTAAAGTTTCACTGTATAACGCAATTAAAACGTCTTCGAGTGACAGAGCTATTCCGCAAATTTTTCCACTTGTAAAATGGCAACCGACCGTTGTTGCGCACGTCACTTATAATACAAAAAATGCCATATAAGGCTCGGATATTGCCGTAAACCAATTAAATTCACGATACTACACGATTACAAACGACGGAATCGATTGCCGAGGGTTTTAAGTCCCTACGGTGAAAGGATCCCGGAGATTTTTGAGCCAGAAGATTGCCGGCGGATTACGACGCGTCACGACGCACGCGGAAATTCCGAAAATGCCCATAAAAGTCGTTGTTTATTTCGTAATCTTACGAAATTTAGAATATAACGAGATTTCGATACGAGGATTCCAATGGTGGCTTTGCTGTCTCTATAGCTTTCAATCGAGCGAATATATAGCCCAACAAATTTCAAGACATGTTTGTTGTGATCAACATCCGGTACGTTTTTATGAAAATACACATTTTAACGTTTTCAAAGACTATAAATCGCTAGAATTGTATCGTAAACAGACAAAATTAGGTCCGATAGAAGATGTTGAAAA